>WUQG02454791.1:0-12705 GCA_011317285.2 Androctonus mauritanicus
ATGACTACGGGTCACAATCCGTCACTTTGCATCACGTCACGAACTCAGGTATCTTATCGTGATATGCGATTTAACAAACTGATTTCATTCAATTACCACCTGTTTTCAAGATATAAAGTTGCACCCGATGACCTTTTACATGTTATTTATTAATCTTGACTATACAGAAGAACGTCTGTTCGCAGAACGAGTTTAACTCGCACAAATCAACTTCTGATTATTTCATTATATAAATTGATAGGTGCGAAATCTTCTTCAGGCGGCTTTCTAAACTCGTTTAGATGTATATCGAGTTCTTGTGTTACAAAATCATATTTAAAAAAAAAAAAAAAAAACAGAAACATAACTGAAAAAATGTAAAACACGAGAGGGATTCTTGGCAATCAAACTAATAGTCATAACTTACTCTCTCCCATTGTTTCTAGAAATGTGTTTCAGCATACAATTCCAGAAAACAAAATGAAGCACTAATGATAGATGAAAGAAGCATTTGTCTTCTTCACGTCTCCATGGAAAGACGTTCCTCATTGATAAATAATAATGCTGCTGCTGAGGAATTTTTCCTTGGCACCGCTTCGTTATACCTTTTTTTTTTTTTTAATCTCTTGTGAGAGGTAAATTAAAATGGGGTGCGTGAGTCAAGTAATTTAATCTGAGCTTCGTTAATTGGCATGTGCAAGCGAAAGCTAATTAGAGCAGTGAGACAGCCATCATCTGGACTGTCGCATCATTTATTTTAACTTCATTCTAACCCGTAAACACGTAAAAAAACATGCAACAAACAAATTCAATAAATTATTAGAAAATAAATAGCCATAATAAATTTTTTGATGCCCCGATTTATAAGAAATAAATTTACCTTTTAGGAAATTTTTGATGTAAATATTTAGATCGCCTTTACAAGTCTATAATTTAAAAACTTGTAAGCAAGGTTCTGAGAATGGGAAGAAAAAAAAAATGATGTTCTCTAATTGGAATTACAGAAGCTTCTGCTAGAGGAGGGAATTACATAATGGTGTTTAAATGCAAATTTATTGTAATTAGACCGCCGCCAAAGTTTAGATAGATATCTGCTCCTGTATCGACTTTAATGTGCACTTTATATACGAAAATGGAACGATTTATGATGTAACAAACATACTTATGTTTTGATAATTCTTTACTTACCAAAACGGCTAATTTGTAGCTAATGTGGCACGATTTGCTGGTAATTTACTAGATTATGCGATATGCAATATTTATCAGGTATTGACACCTCAATTATATCTAGTTATTGGGAATTATAAATGAAAGATGCCGCACCCAATTAGGTGGCACGTTGCATTACTGTTATTTTCTCATTAAGCGACTGTTCCTCATTTAAAGTCTGTTAATACCTCAAAGGTCTATTTATCAGTTTTTTTTTTTATCTCGTCTTAGGTCAATGATCCGGTACCCTTTTAACAGGATACTTTCGTTACGTTTCCGTGATGTAACGAGTATTTAGATTGAAGAGGAATTCTTCGATATCGTTTTTTTTTCCTGTTTGGATTATTAGAAAATGCAGCTAACATTTATGACTCGAAAATTAGCCAAGAGTTTAGTGAGTTTAGTGAAGACGTAGGTTTCTTTTTTTTCTGTTTTATACTTCCCACGTTGTTGCTATTATGTTGAGGCACCAGTCTGTGCGATTGATGGCACATATCGACCCTTTCCACCCTCACTCAACATTTTCCACGCACGGTTGTAGTGACGTAAGGTCGAATGGTCACCTCACCAATATGCTACTAAACGCTAACCTGGCGATATTTCTTCCTCCGTCGTGATTCACCTTAACTCGCCCAATTACTCCAAGCATGAAGGATTTGCAATGTTTTCATGAGGTAGGTAAAGTTAGGTCGAATATTCTCATCTCGTTCATCCTCTTTTTTTATGTTTCATTTAACATGAAACTATGTGAAGACCCACGTTTTATCAACTTACAGCATATCGGCTTGATACCGAACATGATACTCCTTTATTTCTGTGCATCGTTTCACCAACAAATCCTTAATCTTAACGGAAATATGAGGAAAAAATTGATTAATCTATATTTCCTATCAATTTCTGTTCATCTTTATTAACTAATATGTTTTGATTAACAAGTCTCCACTATAACCTCAATAGAAGAAGAGGAAGTCTCCGCTATTTTGATCTTTCCTAACCAATACATGTTTGTGACAAAAGGGATCAGCTAAAGGGCACTGATGGCAACAGGCCTGTTACAAACAGCGACAAATAATTTATAATCAATAAAGATTAATATAAAAAAATTAATTTCTTCATTCCTAAATCAAATGTCTAGAAAATTTATACATAATTTCAACTACAGAGTTAAATTCGATATTTAAGATCATCATCTCCGTTCTCATCTCTCTATCGAAGAACCAAATAAAAAAAAAAGAAGCATCCTAGACAGATATAGTCGTTACATATATTTAATAAATACTCAGAAATGTTTTTAAAACCGTCTTCGACGTCTCTATACAAGAACTTGAATAAAGTTCTTGTATAGAGACGTGACAATTTAAAAAAAAAAAAAAGTCAGAAACACTTCTGAGTATTTATTAAACATATGTAATGATCATGTCTAGCTGGACTGCCATGTGTTTTTTTATTCGGTTATTATCAATATGAACTGGCGATGTATTCAATGTTTTCTTTACTTCCTTTGCTGTTTATTAGTCGTTAGCCTCGATTTTTATAGTTATTTGGAACGAAAAAAAAATTCTTCTCAATCGTCATTTGCATTGTATTCGAGTCTGTTCATATTTCTCTGTCGTTTGTTCTCTTTAGTGCCGTTTTTAGCACCTATTGCGCCATGCCCCGATTGTCCAAGATTATCCGTGAAGTTCACAACAGGCAAAGTGTCGTTGAAGGACAATAGAAAAAGGGGGATGCATATTCGTATCACGACAATGCACCAAACACCTGTTCTCTTGCAACTTTTTATTGGTTACGTCTAAGGCCGGAAATTTATAATGGTTTACTTCCCTTTATTTTTTTTTTTTTTTACTCTTTTTAGAAATTTGCTTCTTGAAGGATTTGGGAATAATTGTAAAATTCTCTTTTTTTTTTATTTTTTAAAGTATTGTTACTTTACTAAAAAGAATGATACGTTCATATGCGGTGAGAAACTTAAGAATGATAATGACCTTCTCATGGTAAATTAACACGAACCTATACAGTTTAAATACTGTTTATTTTTCCTCATTGATAACTCGAAATTATTGAAAAACACGGGTTGCTCACCTTATCGGTAAAAAAGAAAAAAATACATATATTTTATAGACGAAATTATAGTATGCTACATCAAAAGAAATTATATAGTAAGAAAATTACAATGCGAGTAAAATGAGGGGGTGAATTTTGTTCTAAGTAATAGGTTAGCCGAGTTGGCCTTTATTTGAGAAAGAAATTCTTACACGGATATGTAGGCTGTAATTAGAGTGTGGGATGCATCACGTTAAAATTCATATTGTGTAAAAATATTCTTAAAAGCGTAAATTATGAGCAGAATTTTTGCCAAAAAAAAAAAAAAAAAAGTACTTCCAGCCAACCACAAATGAATATTTAACTTTTGTTGTCAGTAAAATATCTAATTTTTAGACAGCCTGCACATAAATATTCTGCATTATATATAAAAAAAAACAAATAATTTTGTTTAAAATTTAAAAATTTTGTAAATTTTTAATGTTTTTTTTTTACTATTTTTCTACACTTTCGCGCTATAAATTTTACTTTTCTGTATCCCAATTTTGTGCCTTTCGATGACGCTAATGTTAGAAATTTTTAAAAAATTCATTTACGTGTTATTAAATCGATTTAAGTTAATATATATATTTTTTAATCATAAAAATGATGTTTGCAAACTAAATTTTATATTAAAAAAAAATAATAATAATATGGTAATCCTGCAGTTTAGGTGTCTGACATTTTTACTTACCTGAGCAGTACTTTACAAACCTGTGCAGCGTTGTGTGATTTTTCACTTTTAGAATTAAAATATAGCGAATTTTTATTTAAACTAATCAAATTTTATAATAAACAATAACTTAATGATTTATAAAATGATCTGATTTATTTTATATAAAAATTTCCTACATTTTAATCTAAACAACAGAAAATCCGGCAACGTTGCACAAGTTTGTAAAGTACCACTAACTTACCTGAGCAGTACTTTACAAATTTGTGCAGTGTTACCAGATTTTTTTTTTTTGTTTTAGATTAAAATATAGGGAATTTTTTTATTTAAAATAAATCAGATCATTTTATAGATCATTAGATAAGTTATTGTTTATAAAATTTGATTAATTTAAATAAAAATTCCCTATATTTTAATTCTAAAAGTGAAAAATCCCACAACGCTGCACAAGTTTGTAACTTAGTGCTCAGGTAAGTAAATGACAGGGCCATAAACTGTAGGGGATTATCAAAAATATTTATTTCACTAATTTTATATATTATTTTTAATTTTCAGATAATCGAATTTTGTTCCAGTCGCCATTTTACAGCTTTAAGGTAAGGAAAAAAAAATTTGAGATTTTTTTTTTTTTAATAGTGTTATAAATTAATTTACAGTTCTAATTTAGACGTCGAGCGTTTAGATTTATGCACATGTTTTAATTAATTCGCTAGATCGACGATTTATACCATTAAAACAATAACACGACGAGGACGATGAAGATAGAAAGATTGATAAACTCATTATGCGAGCCCATAAAACAATAGAACGCTAATTACGATAATAGAAAAACCAGAAATAAACTTAAACATTATGATAGGTAAACCCATAAAAGTAACCATAATTACTATGAAAACCAGTGTTTTAAGGTGACGTGACTCTAATTACTGTACTGACCTCATACTCATTCTTTGCTGGACAAACATTGCAAATTTTTACAGGAAATGCAAACTGCGCGTGTCACACGGAACTAATTGTTTCGAAAAAATTAGACAAAAGACCCCGTGTGGTACCTTTGCTTGATGTATCAACTGCTATATGAGATGTAAACAATACCCGACTGTGGAGCACACCCTCAATAATGGACGTCCATTGTATTTGACGTTTCTGTTAAGATGAATAGTCGCAGATAAAGGAAAAGATATTGCAAAACGAAAAAAAAGAAAAAAAATTGATAAACGACACGTCTACAGACTAAAAACGAAGAAAATGGTTTTAGCCTAGTTTGCATTCGATTTTCTTTATTTTCTTCAACAAAAATTGATACCTTGTAGCGTAAACTTTAATGATAATTCGCTGTAGGATTTACAAAAAGCGTAAAAAATTTTGCACAGCTTAGACAATAGAATGGCGCATGCGGCATGGGTCATGTTTTTAATACTTTTACTGAGAAGAGAGAGAGAAAGGAGATCGATGGCATCGATTGAAGCGCGAATGATAAATTATTTGTTTGCCCACATCTGCTAATGGTCGACATTCGAAAAATTATGATAAAGTGGGCGGAGTTTGGTATGTTTTCGGATACAATCTGATTAACATTTTGTCTAATCGAAACTAATTTTACACATCGTTGTTGCTGTGTTGTCGTTATCATCATCATTATTAATTCTTTTCTTTTGTTTTTTTTTTCCTTCTCGCATGTTTAAAACCGTACGGAAGTTTATAAAAATATTTATAACTTTCGCATCGATAAACCGTTAAAAGTGGTGGTAATAATAATTTAAAATACAATAAAACAAAACTCACCCCCAATAAAATAGTACAAATAAAACAAAAGTCGCGATCAATTAAAACGTAAAACCGCAAACTTGATCTTGTGCGTGTGTGCATTGATACGGTTGAAATATGTAGTTTTGTTCAGGGAAAGAAACAAAAACCTAAACAGTAGAGGCCAGGAGCAGTCGTGTCCACCAAGGAAAACGTGTTTAGAGGTGGACCAAGGCATGTTTCTACAAGGCTGCAATTATAGTCGTCGATACGTCATTAACGAGAGATAGCAGTTCCAGAAATATGATGTAAGTGATAACTAGATCTATATTGCTCGATTATAAGATTAGAAATGCTCGTTTTCTCTTAGAAACGCGTAAATTTTAAAGGTTTTTTTTATCTTCCCGAACACGTTTTACTTCTTTACTTTTTAAACATTTAATCGAATCTGTAACGTATGGTAACAGTTTTTGTCGTTTGGTTTGATGGTATCCTTAAAAAAAAAAAAACAAATTCGAATTTATACTGTTTTGGCTTCTGTTTAATGATCTCGAAAAGCAATTAATTCGATTGTTGTTCATAAAATCGTTTATATTGATAATTAATCTTAATATAAATGCACACGTTTCCCTGTAGACACGGCGACTGTAGTACGTTGCAATTGCTCTCGCTTCAAAGTATCGCCAAATATATTTTTTGTTGTTTTCCTTGATTAATCATTGCGAAACATAACATAAAAATTAAAATTCGGTTTTTATTTATCTTGCATAAATTACATCATTAAAGTCATCAACGTCAAAATTAATTTAGAAAATCGTAATGTTTATTTATTTTTTTCTTGGCTTAAATAATTTTTGCCATGGGGAATACCAGCAAGATGAAAAAATATATATATATATATATATATCGCGTAATTAAAAACTAGTTTACTTGTTTAAAATCCGATAATTTTTTTTTTATAATAATTGCAAAACAAATTGCACAATTTAAAGTTTTAACTCTTCTTTTTCTACTGTTAGAATGAATTTTGTAATTTTTTATTTTTATTTTTTTAATTAGAGAGAAAATTAAAAAGAAATCGCATACTGGTCGTACGAGATAATTAAAAATGACATGGCTGTAAAAATGCAATTTATAGCTTATTATAATTTATCTCGGGAAAAATAATAATAATAATAATAAATAAAATTTTTCTTGTTTAACTCGAGGAAAAATGATAAATATATTTTGTCATAACATCTTATCAATCTTTATTATCATTGTTGTTATCGCTTGTATGCCTACCTTCTGTGAAAATTGAGGTAATAAGGTGCCTAAACCGAGCCTTAAATACGCTAGCGCTGTCATAATTTACGCTGTAATCAGTTAATAATCTTTACGATTATTCATCCATTAATATATTTTGCTATTTTTTATTTTATTTTTTATTTTTTTTTAGCTTTAAAGAATGTTTTATTATGTTACGATCAGAAGAATGTTGTTGTATCTCTATACGCGGGACCGTTTTGGTTTCCACTTTTTGTAGATTTGTAAACACGATAGGAGGTAAAAAAATAAAGATGAAAAAGTGAGATTGAATCCTTAATCGGTCATGTCGGTGCCCCAGAGCAGTCACTAAAGAAGGGAAATGCACTTTGTGACAACTACCACGCCTTTTATCAGTTTAAGCGGTGCCAAGAATCGACGGGAAATCCCACATGAAGACGATCTATGACCAGATTAAATGAAAGCTGTCTTCTGATTTAGGAGCACTTTCTCGCCGCCTAAATGAAATCTTTATAATTCCTAGCACTTTGCTGCAGGTGTTTTAGAAAAACTAGACATTTTCGCCATGTTTAAATACCTTTTATGTCTTGTTTTTAAGTCCCTCACCCGTTAGATGTTTCTCTGATGCAACAATTGCTATCATGGACTTTTGGCCTATTAAATATAACTGATGAGGACCAATGTCTCAATCTGTGTGGTCCATTATATGCTATATATACTTATATATATATACAAAACTACATTTAATTTCGGTTGTTTTGGAGAACGTAATTACAACTTGCTCTTCTTATAATTACTAACCCATCGCGATGTCCTTGTTTAGAATCTGCACTTGGTACCATATGTAGACATAAAATTCGGTCTATGGTTCAAGATTTTGTTTAAAGCGTACTAGTGGCGCCCTCTAGTTTGGGATCACGTAATCAAGTGACGCATGGAATGCCTTTTATTTATCTAAAACGTTAAAATGTCCACAAAAAACAGGTGAAACAAAAATGCTTGGAGCTTCTCCCATAGTTGTAACAACTCGAAAATTGCCAGTTTATCAAAGAGGAATTCGGAAAATTTCTTCTAGATTTTTTTTATCCAGGTTTTTAATTGGAATAATGGGGAATTAGGAAACTTTTAAACACGGAATAGCATCCACGATCCATGTTTTGCAGTAGTTCAAATTAATTTATTTTCTCTCTATCTCGTTATCTATGTCACCAGTTGTTGCGATTTTTGATATTTTAAATATTAATATAAACTATTTACGCCGTGAAACTGTAACTGTTACGGATTATACCGTACAGAAATTATCAGTAAAACTGGAACTTCGAAAATGGTTCGGATATCTGCACTAGATTTTTTTTTTAATTTATCGCTGTCATAACAATTAAATATGTTTACGATATGTTTTAACTAATGGAAAACTATAATTCAGTGTTTCGATGCTATCTTTGCCTCTTTTAAAAATGCCCCAGGCATAATTTGAACCGGTGGATACTAGGCCACGTGCGAGAGCAAAAAGCCAAATATCATTCTCCTAAGTTTACTACATCTCTGAAGTCTTCAACAAAGCTTTCAGGAAGAAGATTTTTTTTACTCTTTAAAATTCAAAACTGAAGCATAAACCTCTTACTGATTTAACTCTGCTCGTCATTTATTAGATCGGTAATTACATTCGAATAAAGAATGGTCGAAGAACTAGATTTGCACCAAATGCTCGAACACATTAAGAAGCATGTTGCAATGAACGATGGAGTTGAAAGAAAAAAAAAAAAAACTTAGCACTATATATATTACCTATTGTTCAGATGTCGAGTCGCTCAGTAGCTAGCCCATTCAACCCATACACTACAATTCGGTGGGTCGCCATTGTGTCTCAGTGACTTGTGGGTTAAAGAAAATTACTCCATACAACTTTCGAGTAGAATGAATTAACGGTTCTGTTAAAACTACTATCGCTTATGTTTATAAGTGTAGTGCTATGAAAGCAATCATAGACATTATTCCAACTACAAAAACAGCATTGCGCTTTCATTTTTTAAACCGTAATCAGTTTGGCGGCGGCTCAAAAAAACAAAAAAAAAAAAACTCTTCTGTATATATCAGCTTGTCGAATGTAAAAATTTTATAATGCGGTAGGTCCAATCTCCTAAAGTAAATTTTGTGTTTCGTCCGGAGTCATGAAACCAGTGATGCGACAGTCAGGTGGATTTGGCGTCGCGAACATCGTCTTCTGCTTCAATTGCTTGGGGGTAATAATTATATTTTCCCTAACCCCTATTTAACTTTCTTTACGATGGTCCGTCCATACCTTGCTGATTCAGTACCCCGAAGATACTTCTCTCTTTAACGTTAATGAGATGACATTAGACTAGCTAATTGTTACGCCTGTTGGGAATACTCTTCATTTTCTCTGCCAAATTCTAAAGTTTTTGGTTACATAATCATACTGATCCGTGACCACGTTTGTGTATGTTGGACCAGAATCGCCTGGGGGTGATACAAGCTAAATTGTATAGGAATGACACGATTTCCATCATATTTATTGAGGATTTCGGATACGTTACGTGTATCGCTTAATTAGCGAGGCACAGCGCTTAATTACGTATAGATAATTAATGTCAAGACGTGTATCAGATTGAGTTTTAACGTTTTGATGGTAAGATTCTTTAAAAAAAAAAAGGTGCTATCTTTCCATCTAACCGATATTAGAGTAGAATCGTAACACTAACTCTACTGTCCAAATTCTCTCCATGCTATGTTTTATGTGTGTCCTTTGGTACAAGGAGTGAGGCCAACATAACGGGAGCTGCTACTGGACTTTGGGGCACGAACCATTACCGTATAATTTATCGAAGAAGCACGCAACTTCAGCTCAAGTCTTCCCTCCCTCGGAAGATAAAAATCTCCGACAAGGGGGTACCGCCCTGTCGCCTGCATTCCCCCACCCTGTCGAAATTTCTTGACTACCTTCTGCGTATAAACTAGAAACTTATGGACGGTCTAGTAATTGATGGCTCATTAGTTGATTTTACGACTTCCAACAGAGGTTAAGTCCGCCGCCCTTTTAGACGACACAACCAAAGTTGAAGCGATTATAAAAGTCCATTTGATAATGTCACCACTGCATCTTGTATTAGGTTAGACTTATGTGTAATACCCATTAATGAAGCTGATAATTATGTAAAATACTCAGTTTTTAATAGGACAGAATGAAACCAGTTTTTAACCTGAAAAGACTTCTAATTGGCCTATTTATTCGGCATTCATCTTATACTGGGTACCTTTCTTTTCATTTTTTCCCCCTCTAATTTTTCTCACTCCTGCATCATCACGCAGAGTTTTTAAATGCATCCCTCTGAGTGCAAACTTGTATCATATCAAAAATGATAATTTAAGCATACATTATTGCAAAGAATTATTTATTTAATAATATTAATAACAATAATAATAATAAAATTCCAGGTCAAAACAAAACTCGATGCAATAAATCAATCATTGAGTGGATATCGACGTTTGTTTATTAGTAATAGAATTTTAGTTGTTTTCTAGTACAGTCAATAAAGATTGGATCGTGATTCATTCAGGGTGAGGTCAGAAGTCAAGAGACGAGCAGATGGGAAGTAATTTGTCCATATTTACGATGTCTGACGACATAGTAGAGGCCCACAGAATATATCTGACTTACATAGCTACTTATAAATTCTATAATGTATGAGTTTACATCCAGGCCAATACTGAATTAGATTAAGAATGTGATTAATCCCATAAAGACGTAATTTATAATGCTTACAAAGAGCAGTCGAAAACGTGCTTAACTGGATTACTTATTTAAATACATTTTTCTAGCAGTTGCAATACGCGGACTCTCAGAAGTTTTTATTATTATTTTTTTCTTTTTCTATTGATTTTCAATCTGTGAATATCAAGAATTTATATAAACGTGGAAAGATACAGTAAGTGTAATATTTTATATTTGGAAACTCTTCACGGAAACTCTTTATCGATGCGTGACTTAAAGACGTATATTCTACGATAGACTAAAATGCGTGACAATCCTATATGTAAACGTTTGTTTGTTTTGGTTACTTTCATTAGTCGACCTGTGCTTTCCTACAGGAATTAATCCCATTCGATTACGTGAAAGTGGATCCACTTTAATATTTTATACCCGATTTCTAAATTCATATAGTTATAATGGTTTTGTAGCAGAAAGTAATCCCTCTGCTTAATTAGATGCAGTTCAACGATGTTCTACGTTTTTTTATATAGGTATATATTTACTATCAAACAATCGATAAAATAGATCCGTTTCCACATATTGGTCCTTTGGGTCCACATATTTTCGATACCAAGTGTCCAGGGAGTTCCATCCTGCTAATTAAATTGGCTGTTATTCTGATCAAAACCGCAAAATGTTCTCTATTAACGCGATTCGAACTTTTTAATAGTCCAAAGATATAATGCATAAAAAGTTAATTATCGTTGATGAGATAGTACAGTTATCATAGAGGAAAAAAAAGAGCAGAAGTTTTAAAAATACAGTGATTTATTAAACAACATAAAATACCTTTAAACAGTAATAAATTAGCCTAATAAACTTACAAAAGTATTCATTTTAGCTTCTCTGTTTTTTTTATTATTCGTCTAAAATACTGTAATTACCTTGTTTGGAGATTTTCAATCGGTATAACAGGATGAAGTGACACAAATAATTGAAGGATGCAATAATTCATCGGATAAAATTAACTATCGATAGCAATTATAGACAGTAAGCAAAGTTTTCTAGCTGTATACTTAATTATGTTTGGCCTTAGTTAATTTCTACCTTCGGACGTTTGCAACGATAATTATCCTATCCTTCACATTTCTTCATATTTCACTGAACGATTAAAAAGTATCATTTCATTGGCTTAAACCTATTATCAACCAATAGAAAATATATATATTATAAACGAAGTAGGAAAAAATATCGCAGTTTGATGAGACATATGGATGCTAACAGGAAGCTTTTTAGTGTCAGGGTTGACATAAATGGATATTACATGCAATTATATTGGCCAATTCATTGTAATCTTTGTCTCCAATTATCCTTCCATCGTCTTCATTTATCATATTACTTTCCTCGTCTAGAATTAGATAACATTAATGCATGCGATCAGTTTTTAACGCCCATCAAAATGTTCAACTTCTGTATGCCAACCCGAATGATGCTAATTATAACTATGTTGCTTAACAGTTAAGGCTGCAAAAGAATAACGTTGCCGCGATATTTATGATGCTAACTTGCAGTAGGAATAATATGAAGAGGCCAGTGAATCCTATAGGTCATTTAAAAGATTACCCAAATCATTTAAAACAGGCAATTAATAAAAAAGTAAAAACCATTTCGGTTAATAGGTCTACTGATAAAAGCAGGTTTTTGTCAATTGATCGTACTTTTTCTTCCGATTTATAGACCCAATCAGGGATGAAAAATTATTAGCTTTAGAATTTTAAGGCCCCGAGCCCTTAGATAAACTATACCAATTAGTAGAATTGACGTAGATCAGGCCTGACGTATATTATTGAAGATTAGGAGTGGCAACCTAGATATAAGAGGCTGTTTTTTGGAGAAATTTTAGGAGTTTAATCATGCTTATTTATACCTTTCTACAGTTTTTCGACATCTTTCTATACTTTCCAAATAAATGCCCTAATAGGACCAAGTTGACAGGTGTTCAGCGGTTGCTTAAATTTAATAGAGCATAACGTTATTG
>WUQG02454802.1:0-12704 GCA_011317285.2 Androctonus mauritanicus
TGAATTTTTCACAGTTCTGAAGATAAAATTCGACCAAGCTAGATAATTGGTGAACGAATATATTTTTATACATATCTTTAAAATTAATAGTTTTTTGTCGAAAAAAAATAATGCTACTTAGCATTTTTAAATATTTTTCGATTGAAAGATCAGATTTCAATTAAATATATAACAAAATATATTTAAAAAATTTTTTAATATATAATCTACTTATTTTAAATGAAAGTACAAAATCCGTATAGGAATAAACATACTGCGAAGTTGTTTGAACTCGGCATGCTTTATTTAATTTTACCATTATCTCTAAAGAGTTTAATCATTAATTTTGAGATTTTATTAACATTAATATAAACTATTAAAATTTCCGTTAAATTATCATCAGATTAATTCGACACTCTTTGTTTAATTATAAACTATTTGTTTTCTAATTATCATCATCGAAAAATAAATGAAATATAAGAAAACTATCTGGTTCGTCCCAAACCGGTTTTAAAAGCAGATCTCAAATCTTTAGTATTTTTCAGGAGGGGACCGTGCCGGATCCGTTGAATGCCATCCTTCAATCATCCGGTTGACCCAATCATGGGTATTGGCCAGGTTATGATGGACTCCATAAGTAGCCGTCGCCAGATACAGTATATCTCTGGTAAGATATGCTGGCTTAACCTATATAACCTAATATAAAAAGTTCATTTAAGATGGTCAATGTAAGTACAACATAGTTTACATTTGAGAATTACAAAATGTTTCCTTAAAATCGCAACTTCTTATCGAATAGCACAATGTGTGAAATTTGTGCGCATATATGTAGATATATGCTACGAATATTTATAGGATTTAAAAGATGAATAGCGGGAATCACAAATTTTACCAGCTAGCAGGAATTTTCAAATTTACTAAATCACAAAGAATCAAAAACTCTGAAAGGTACTAACAGGATGGATCATCTCCCTTAAGGTGAAAAATTTTATATCCCCATTTTACTTAATACATATTTGTATTTAATTACTTGCTACAATTTATTTACAATAGGAATCTTCAGATATTATTAGACTAAGATAGATGATTATAGAACTTTGGGAAAGTGAACGAATGCAATTATAAAAATTACGTGTATGCTATTAGAACATACAGTTTTTATTTACATACATTAATGATATATAATATTTCTTCAATGAAAACATGCGATTTTACATTATAATTAAATTAAAACATTAGTTAATTTATTAAAAAATATTAATGTAATATGTAATATGAAAATTACGACTATGTTCCCTTTGTTAACTCATGCTTAAAGAAAGCCAATATATTGCATAAATAATTTTTAAATGTTTCTTAAGAAAGTAATTCTTTAATATATTGCGTAAATTATTAATCAGTACAACAATTATGATCCATAAATTATTTTATTTTATGATTTATAACTTTCACGATAACAGATAAAATTGTTATCGTGGATATTGAACTTTATATTGACTTTGCACTTGTAACAATTTATTTTAATTCTAACTGATAACAGTTCAGTACATTAGCATTTGTCAAATTGTAAACATCAGAAGAGGTTGATGGCAAGTTTCCTTCATTGATTAAATATCTTAAATTTAGTTAATACTTCGAGCAGATATTAAACAAAACTATCTATTGGGCGAATTAGGTAAACAATTGTATCGCATAGTTTCGAATTTAAGCTATAAGATTATGATGAATTTAAGATTTTAGATGTGTGCTTGTTTATTAAAATTTAATTTCAATAATTAAAACATTTGGGATTTATTGTTGGAAATCAATGTGGGATTATTTCTGTGATAAGTATTCCATTCTATAAAAATAATGCATTAAAATATGTTAGCTGACAAAATGCATCAAATTTGTTCATTATTCAATTTTATTCACGTTTGTTACTTCCGTATTTTTATGTAAAGTTAAAAGAAAAAATTAATTTAGTACATTCATTGTAAATTTACTGAAAACTAATTCAGGATTCCGTAAAAGTAATGTCCGTGATACATAAACGTGATGCAATACGAAGAATTAGTAAGCAACCCGCGCAAATGCGTGACAACGATATGTCACAGACCACTCTTTCCTCCATAGCTGTTCGCGTTAATTCCATTCTCATGCCAAATGAAAAAGTTGAACATTGCCATTCAACACGTGCGTACTTATGGTTCAGTAAGACCCGAACGAGACATTCTGCCAATACAAGCGAAGGTCTCATACACATGGAAAATAAGGAAAGTTGAATCGTGTGCGATTAGGATTCTGATATTGAATTTGATAGATGTGTAAGAAAGTGTTATGTACACACTTGTCTTTTCTACTTCAATGTTATTTTGGCTTGATAACATGATCGTAAGCACACTAGCAATTCTTTGAAATACAGTATCAACAAATCAACATCGTTCTCCAAGCGATCTCTATCTATGAATCCTTGAAAACATCAGAAATAACACAACTCAAATTAAACAGGGTGAAGCGCTATGCAATGCCAAGTGAGAGTTGCGATATTTTCTTTCTTTTTCGGTTTGTGTAGATACGTTTGGCATTGCATGCGGTGTGTCATGTGTCTTATTCCCTTCGCAATAGCACTAACAAGTAAGACTCATTGTTAGTGCCGTACAAAATGGCGAATAATGTTCGCTGAACCGTCAGATACTGCTGTGATTCATTAAATTTTATTACTTTTCTCTTCATATACAGTAGACTTTCGATTATCCGGGAGCGGGTTATCCGGAAAGCGGATTATCTGGCAGACCTCCGTGAAAAACTTAAAAATTAAAAAAATCCTCTATTTTAAAATAAATTTATCAAACCGAAATAAATCTTTGAACTCATGTCTGATCAAAGATGTAATTTTTTGGAAAATAAATTCCGTGACGTTAGTTCACGTGATAGCACGATCTAATATGACGTGATTGCAGTGTGTTTCTGGACTAGGATTTGAAAAACATCTCTCTTGCATTGTCGATATTTAAAAAATTATTAAATAATATTTTAAAACTTTTTAAAGCGTGTTGTGGTTATTTTTGTGGATCGATTGTACTGTTTTCATCTCTCTCTGGCAACACTTGTAACAACAGAAAGCGCGGGAAAAAGAATACGTCGAAGCTCTTTCTGATTACTTAGAACACCAAGACGACAGTAACTGCGGAGAAAAATTAATCCTAAGAAATCTATGCAACACCATTCGGCGAAAGACTATTGAAAAGACGATCAGACTACTATACGGACTTATTTCAAGCAGTAATAAATTAAGCAAGCACTAACTTTTTAAATACTGTACCTACTCTTTCAATTTTGTATATATAAAATTTTGTATTTCTCATTCATTCTGGATAATCGAGAGTCTACTGTATCACTAAAAATCTCAAAATGTCTGATACTAGTTTTTCTCACTTATCCAAAATTTGGAATATTTAGAATATCAAGATTTTGTATCATGGATATTCAACTATAATAATATAAATTTGTAAAATTTATATTATTACAGTTGCTTCTGAGATAAAAATAGCGACTAAATTATAGCTGCGACTGTAGTTGCGATAAAGTTGTAATTATCACAATAACAGCGAATTTTCTAACTATAAACCACTCCTGTAAGCTGGCAACTTGGTTGTACGATTAAATCGACATGGCGAAACGTCAGGTTTTATTGAAATACAAGTCGATACTTGTATCGATATTAACAATTTTATCCTTATATCGACGAAGAATGTTTCAACAGAGAAGATGGTGTGTTCATCCATCGTGGAGAAATGTGAAGAAATCTAAAATGGCGTAATGCTCTTTGAAAATCGCTAATTTTCAGCGAAAATATCCAGTCGGATTGGATATATTCGAGAATGTTGTTTCTCGCCAAATTATAGCCATTGTGCGAATATCGCTAACACGCGCGGTAACATCGTGATAGCAACTGCGACAAAATAACGACAATTTTCGCATGTTTCTTCTCGCTTCTCGCAAATCGCTGGCTATGTAAAACAGCATGTAGATTTCCAGACGACCAACATTGAGTATACGATGAAAACAATAAGGAAGAATTTATATAAAAAAAGAAAATAAAGAAGAAGACAGTGAAGCACAAAGTTATATTACGGAATATAGAAAATGATGTATGGTTCACATTTATGTAGGAAGAGAATGCGTTTAATAGAATAAACACGAAGAAGGGACCTGGAATGAAAAAATTAGTGGCAAAATGGCCATTTTTGCCTATAAGGCAATTCCTGTCACATTTCTAACTCTATACAACTATTTTTTAACTATACTGTAGGTGTTTTCTAACCAAATGGGAACTGGCAAATATATAATTAATTCCAAAATAAGGAGAAGATAAACTGTCACCAGGAACTACCGTTCAATTTGCCTTTCATCAATTCCAGAAAAAATCCTTGATCATCTAATTACGGACAGAATCCGTTAGTTCTTGAACAAAAACAGCTTTTTTAACTTCCCAAAATTTTGGAAACATTGAAGAAAAATAACTGTCGTAATAGTCTCTATAAACTCATGATGAGTTATTTTCAACAATGGAAAGCAGCAGTGTTGAATAATACGAGTTACATTGAGATTAATGTGGAAAGGACCGCCAACAGGGCTCGACTTCCCGACCAATGCTGTGGATCATTTTATATAACGATTTCTTAAACAAAGTAAACTTATCTCTTATCTCTGGAGGCGGACATAAGTGGCTTTGCAGATGACACACTTATATCGGTGACGCACAACAATAGAGACAAACTGATAAAATTGGTAAATGAGGCAGTCAATGAAATAAATATATGAAGCAAATTAAAAAACACCCCATAAACAGTAACTGTTCGAGTTCATTTATTGTCATTGGTAGAAACTATCCTCTACAAAAGAATCTTTCTATTAAAATTAATAGTGGACTTATTAAACAACATGATACACTAAAGTACTTAGGAGTCATCATAGAAAAAACACTCTATTGGAAGGAACACACTCGGTTCGTTTATAATAAGGTAATGAAGACGCATCATACCTTGCGAAATATTGTTGGAAGAACAGACTTGTGAGAGGCATAGGTCCAGATTTGATTAAAATTATTTATAGAGGTGCCAATGAACCTATATTGACTTATGTTGCTGAATCATCGGACAGAACATCATTAAAAAATTGATAAGTGTACAACGGTTAGTAGCAGTTGACATCATAAAAGCTTACAGAACATGTCCGACTAATGCTGCATTGATTCTAGCAGGCATAATGCCAATTGATTTAAAAATCAGATTATTAAACTGGAATTATAACATTATAGGCCAAAACTGGAATCAGCATGATACACATAGAGAAGATTATTTGCACTTAAATGACAGTGTAATCAACGACATTCGGGAAAATGGGACAGATAGAATTCTCCATAAAGATAAAAGGCGTCCGAGCAAAATTAATAAATTTAACATAAATTCGCATGGAGTCCGAACGGATCACTTGGAATGTCAAATATTTACTGATGGCTCCAAAATGGACAAGAAAGTGAGAGCAGCTGTAGAGATTTTAACTGTCAAGGTAAAACAGTTGATCAAGCTTACTACAAACTTGAACACTACTGTACTATCACACAAGCTGAGACATTTGCAATTTACAAGGCCTTAAATATATCAATAAATGGAACCAAAGAAACTGAAAGTTTTACATTTTATCTGATTGTACAACGGCACCTCAGGTTGTATGTGATGATAAAAATATTAGTTTTCTCAAGAACAGAACTTTCTTATTGATAATATCAAGAATCATAATCAGTTAACATTTCAATGGATCCCGGGTCATAAAAAAATGTATGGCAACGAGCAAGCGAAAAAATTGGCCAAAACTATTGCAAATAGTCACAATACCATTACTTTTAATAAAATTCCTATTAATTTGATAACAAAAACTCTTTAGGACAAAGCTATTGATCTACAGCGAGAAAACTGGAAAAAGAAAGAACTGATAGACTCTATAATTCCTTTATCCCAAATATTAGGGAATACTTCTAATTAAACATATTAAATACGATTATAGGCTTACTCAATTAGTAACCGGACACGGAAAATTTAACCAGTACATTTGTAGACTTGGCTTTCATGATAATAATCACTCGTGAAAATGAGAAAGTGCAGGACCGCAACCGCTTACTGCTTGATTGTGAAAAGTATGATAATATAAGGATTAACTTGGAAACAGAAATTTTTCTATCTGGACAAAACTGACCTTGCAAATACAATATCCTTATTGATAATCAAAAACTCCATAAAGAACTAGTGAAGTTCTTACACTACATTCGTGCTTTCGAAGCGGACGTACCAAGAAGACATCTTAACAATACAGGCTTAGAAAGTGATAAAAGTGGGCAATAACCGACATTCTCATATTAGGCTAATGAACAGATTGCCTCTCTACTGCTACTGCACATTCTCAAATACCTTTTCTTTCATATTATTTTTTATTTAATTTTCATGGTGCTACTGTTCATTCATCTCGACGAAAATAATATCCAAGTAACAGAAAAATATGACTGTTTTGGAAAGGACACGATTTATAAGCTTCAACTGTATATCTGAATCTAAAGAAACAGCAATTAATCGTCAATAGGTTATCTACATGAAATTTCTGTTTTTAATTATTTTTATATCTCTATTGTATTTTGTATGCATCATCACAAAAATGTAAGTTTCTACGTTCCCTTCATATCTCACGTTAGCGATCTTAACCACTTCTATAAGTAAGAAAACGTTTGTCTTCATTTTTCCTCTTCTAATATCTGTGAGGTCCCAGAAAACCTCTATGATATAAAAATATGTAAAAATATATTTGAATTGTAATGGAAAATAATTAATATAGAAAAGGAAAATATATTTAGTTTTATATAACAAAGGATGTTAAGAAACGAGTGGAACCTTCTGGAAAACGGCATGCAGGTGGTGTAAAAGGGAGAAGAAAAACAAAGCAATAAAACAGAAAGACGGGAGAAGGAACGAAATTGCGAGCGCCGATGGTAAAGAAGAGCAATAAAAGACAAAACAAAAGCGAAAGGAAGGAAAATGCAAAAACACGCAGTTCTTGTTGCTAACAAAGAAAGAAGAGAGGGGAAGGACCAGCAATATAACGGGCGATCATCGCGCTTCGCCAGTGGTTCGCCAGGAGACGGAAAGGAGAACGCAAGTTTCTATTCCGAAGAACACAACAAACCAGCGGCCACTCATACCGACTTGTGAGAGAGAGAAGAAATCCTTTGATTGCCTGAACAGCATAGCACACCTATCCACAGTGAAGGCATATCAAGACCTCATTCAGGTTCCCGACTCTTGATCATAGAAGGGAGAAAATAGGCGTTTGGTAATAGGAGAACTTACCAGCCCGATCGATTCAACAGTGTGTGAATATGGACTAAAGACTGTGGCATCGTAGCTTAATATATATAGACTAAAGACTGTGATTAGTGTCATCGACCGCACAACCATAAAGATTATGAAAGAAGACACAGGAACAAAGATTGTGAAATCCAGGTATTTATCTTCCATTGTCAGGAGCATTCTTTGTTAAACTCTCTCTCAATAAAGATCCTGGTTTTCTGTTAACTGTAGTTGTCTCCATTTGTGTTGAGATTGAACTCACTTTGCTGTTCTTACCACAAGCGTCTGACCACACGACTGCCGTAGGCTAACGCCTAATCATTTAATCATCCGTCGGATTCCTCACACAAATAAAAAAGTAAAGAAATACTTATAGCCAAAACAATGGAAATTTATAAAAGACAAAATATTGACAGCATTTATTAATGACAGAATAAGTGAAGAGCATCCTCTACTTTATGCAATTAATGAAGAGTTTAAAAACTGCCAACCATAATTTAAAAACTTTAACTTTATTTTTAATTTTTATTATTATTTTCTTAACTTTAAATGCTAAATTTTAAAAAACATTAAAAATTTTAAATATTAAATAACATTCTGATTCGCCAAATTCTGGTTTGGGCTATTATGCACATATAGTTTGCAAATATTATTAAATCTATTTTCAAATTACAAATCAAATTTAAATGTAGCATGATTGATATGTTAAAATATTCTAAAATTTTTTATAAACAATTTTTTGGTTTTGTTTTTATATTTTCTTATATCTTATATATAACTGATGATGATACTGAGTACTGAAAACATTTCTGTTTAATAAAGTTGTTTTTGAATATTTACTGCAGAAAGTACTGTTTTATAGATTTCAATTATTTAGTAATTAATAAGTGCAGTAGTTAAAATAGTTTTCAATTAAATTAATTAAGTTTTACTGTGTCTGTTTTAAATATTGCTGCTAATTCTTATCATTATGGCAAATAATACATTGCTTATGTGATACAGATAAATTGATTCTTGGAATATTATCATCAATTTTCTTTGGTTTCTAGTTTATCTTTTTATATGCGATTATTGGAATCACATTCTTGATAATTACTGATTTTACTGCATTCCAAGCAAAGAGCAATATTTGGTCTATATATCCTTACTAATAATTTTTGATCTAATTACTATATCTACATGAAACAGTCTGATGAAGGTTATATCATCAAAGAATGCTTCAACACATTATCATTTAAATTAAAAATGATGATGTGTCTGTGATGTGTGATTCTAAAAATGACAGATGGTCAATCTTCTGAGGTTTTCCTGTAATAATTATGGAACTATTTAATAGATTTTTATGAAATTTCAATACATAAGCAATATCATTGAAGATTGTTTCAACAACAACAAATTTTAATTCCTTTTAATAATTCTAAATCAAAGGACCAAAATTGCTAATTATTATTCATTTTCATCAAATAGCCCTTAGGGTTTTTATTTGACCTTTTCAATATTTTTAAAATTCTGCTATTATGCAATAAATATTAAAAGATTTAGGTGGAAATTCTAAGAACAATATTTCAAAAACTTCAAAAAATTTCAAGCTCTGAATTATTGTTTTAAAAAAAGGACAAATGAAAAGTTTTTAATTTCAATGTATGTACCCTATCATGTTTACTATAATTGTTTCAAGTTTCATTATAAAATATACCCATTATAGTATAATAATGTAAATAAGTTTTTACAATTTTCAATTATAGTATGTTTGTTCCAAAAAATATTGATTTTTAG
The DNA here is from genome assembly GCA_011317285.2 of Androctonus mauritanicus. Taxonomy (NCBI): domain Eukaryota; kingdom Metazoa; phylum Arthropoda; class Arachnida; order Scorpiones; family Buthidae; genus Androctonus; species Androctonus mauritanicus. The sequence goes on from WUQG02454802.1 coordinate 9,135, forward strand.
GGAAAAGCTATATAATAAACAATTATAATCTCTTCATTTCCTGAACTTGTATGCAAACTTTTATCAAAAAAAAAAAAAAAAAAAAAAAGGTTAAGGGTAAAATTTGTTATGGAAGTGTAGAATACTCCTTTTTATTGATGATTATTATTAATGCTATATTTTGCTTTAGATAAAAGTTTCTCAGTTAGAAAAGCATCATGAAGAATTCAAAATATCTACCAACAAAATAGTTCTTTTAGAGAAGGAAGTGTCAGATCTCAAGAATCAATCAATGTCTTTGAATAAATTATTAGAGGTAAATATCTAAATTTTTTTTGTTAAAAAGTTTAGTTACTATATGATATCTATTATCTATTATTTTTATATTATGTATATAGCCTTTTAAATAAAAATTTAATTAATAGATTTATCTTTGTGTGATAAATAATTACCCAAATTTTTCATTTAGCCAGTGATAGACTGTTCCTGGCAGACCAATTTCCCTGTAAATGGATTGAAATATTTGTCATAATGTTTTTTAAACTTGTTTAAGTATATTTCGTGAGATAGTTTTGATTGCTAATCTATCCATATTCTTAGATGAAAGAAGCATATCTTTTATTCTAAAAATAATCCTTAAGAATCAATGCTGTTAACAGTATGTGCTCTTTACGAATCTTTAGCACATCATCTGTGTTGTTCACATTGACATAATTACATATTGGTAGAAAATCTATTAAAATCAACACTAAATTTTTATTCATACTCCAAGTTCAATATTTTTCTTCCTCCTGACTATATTTGAAATAAAAATTTGCACTTTGAACTTTTGTAATTGCCAATATAATTGTATTTCATTACAACATGTTTTATTGCTTTGTTTGTGTGTCATATTCACTCATGATTCATTTGGAGATCATGATGTTGCATAACATCAACAAAATAAATCATAATTTGATATAAAAATTTTAATATGAATGAGTGAATGAAATTTGAATACATATTATTTCTGATGATAATATATTTAAATTAAATCACTCTAGCTAATAATAATCATCTCACAAATAAAACAGAAAATGTTTTGACTTTAGGAAAAGATTTACAATTGAATGAAATAGGATGCTTTTGTTTATTTACATAATTTTATATAAGGGAATATCAAATTTCATAAAAATTCATTAAAAATCAACAATCTATTCTAGAAAGATAACTATTTTTTTGATTAAAAAAAAGGCATTAATCAAAAAACAAGGTTTTTTATATATTTGAAAGATTTATATTAATAAGAAATTTTAATTTTCATAGATCAAACAGCACTAATAGCAATTAAGTTTCTTTTTATTTTAAAGATACAAATGTTTTCAGCCATTAGGCCACTATCAGACTACATTCTGAGTTGAGAGTATAATTTAATGATGGCCTAATGGTCAAAACTATTTGTAGCTTTAAAATAAAAAGAAACTTAGCTGCTATTAGTCCTGTTTGATCTATGAAATACAATTATAAATATAAAAAATTTCAAATAAAATATCTGACTCGTACTGCATTTTAACTTATATGAAACAAATCATTTTATGATAGTTTGATTAAAGTTTATATAGATTGTTCTCAACTTACAATCATTTGACTTATGATATTTTGTATAGTATAGTTTGTAAAGAATCAAATATTTCTGAACTGCTTTATTAAATATTACAACATTTTTTTTTATTTTAATTATTATTTATCTTTTAATATTTCATGTTTGTTCAACTTAACTGATTTAAACATACTGTCAATGGAACCAGCCATTTTTATCCATAACTTAATGCTAATTCCAGAAAAAATATTTTTTCCAGATCATTACGTAAATAAACTTAAGATGTAATTTGTCACAATTAATCCCTTGAGTGCCTTTGCTGTATATAAACATCATGACCTAATTGTACCTGTGGATGTATGATGTGGATAGATATTAAATAAACTGATAAAAAAAAACCATAAAAAAGAGTTAAAAAAATTTAATCCTTATTTTATTAATTCAGCTGTTGTGAATCAGTTATTTCTTATTGATTATATGAAATTGTCTACTTTTGATGGTGGTTCCTAAATTTTCCGGTTGATGAAATATTTTTTTAAATTACATATAAACAAATCTTGTTTATTATTGAATCATTTGATAGAATTTGGATTTTTTTTATCCTATCTTGTTTATTTTTTAATCCAATATATCAGAATTACAGTCATACCTCAACTCATGCCATTTCAATTTACCTCAGTTTTTGTTAATATGAAAAAATAAAACTAAAAGCTGGGTTTCATAGGCATAAAATGCAATGTAAATACATTGATGTATCAATACTGATGATGTAACTTCCACTATATGACTAGATACAACATCTTTACACCAAACTTCACTCTTGTTCAAGTTTCTACACTGCATACAAAGTATGTTGACCATTTGTCTAATCAGGGTATGAGCTTGCAAAGTTACCCTTTACCTGGTAACTTTGTAAGCTCATCTGTTAGGTTGTGTTAGGCTTTGCAAGCTCATCTGTTAGGTTATTGCAAGCTTGTAACTTAACAGACGAGTAACTTTATGTCCAGAGTTCGTAAATAACTATTATAACTAGACTGCTGATACTGGACTTACTACCTTATGAAGTATCTTAAAGTAATATTCAATTGAAACGAACTATTAACTTCAAATAAAAATAAATATTATGGTTGTGAATTAATAAAGTTAACATTATGAATAAATTTCTATTTATTTCTCAATATCAAAACAACAATTTAACAAAATACTATCAGAAGAAGAGACTTAATACAAAGAAACAAATTTAACTTATTCTATTCTCCAAAATTATAATTCAAATTTTTACTATACCGCCTATTCGTCACATTACAACTTTGACAATTCCTTTCCCTCAGTGCTCACCTCAACCTCAGAAACAGAATGATTAGTAGTTGACTTCTCCTAGTGGCATCGTCATTATTTATTGTGACAGTACATAACTGGCATGCACTTCAAACTAATTTACATACATCATCTTATAACTTAGTTTGTTTTCTAGTTAGATGTTTAAACAGTCATGTCATGGTCTTTGTAATTAAAATAATCCTACTGACAATGTGACTATACTGACCACTCTCCAAATCCAATTCAGAATCAGTACTAATCTGCATACTGCTAGATGATGACGATCGTTTCCAAGATGGCAGCAAGTTTGAATATTCATAAAGATTGTTGGGAGAAGAGATCGACCATCCTCAATTAAAAAAAAGATTAAAAACCCAATTTTATGCTAAAGGAAGAGATAAGAGATAGGAAAGAGTGACATGTCTGGGCATCCGCCCATAGACCTGTCAAAACATTGACCCCGCTCCTCCTCAGCATTCATACGTCTAGTTGTAAAAAACTTCAAGTGTAGATGAAATTCCCATCTGTCGACCCAATTCAACTGCGGCTCAACCAAATCAGTACCACTTTCCATGAAGAAAAATCAATTACTTTATTAAGAACAGTACTAAACTTACTTCTTGTTAAACGTAATAATAATAGCGTTGATTCCAAAACTAAACCTCTCTCTCCACTCATTAAATAAAACAATA
>WUQG02454813.1:0-12702 GCA_011317285.2 Androctonus mauritanicus
AAATCGTCAAACAAGTATTTACATGCAATTTAGATACAAATACTTGTTTGACGATTTAAGAAAATAATATGATAACAAATGTTCAAACAGACTGCACAACAACACAAAACTATAATTAATATATTCAGAAGCCCTCTAGCAGTCAAAAGATTTTGACTGCTAGAGGGCTTCTGAGTATATTAATATGATAGCATCAACCAAAATAACAGCATCTAAAATTTCACAAATATCTTGTTTTGGTAATACTATACTTAGCTTATTTTTTTATATATGAGATGTTTTTGATGGGATAAAATCTCTTAATGGAAAGGATCATGTGATCAATTCATCAATTGCAATTAACTTGTAATATTTATTTATCATTTATAACAGACACATTTACTAAAATGATTAAAGTTATATCACAAATGATAAATTTAAGGTAATTTGAATTTTATGAAATCAGAAAAAATAAAGAACTTGTAAAAAAACCTATTACATGAAAAATAAAATGAAATTAATAGTTGGCATTATAATTGACATAATAAGCAAGACTATATTTCAAAAATGATAAACTAGTAATTAATATTTATCATGATAAAATCAGAGTGATGTTACTGACTATGATATATCAAACTGATACATGCTGATTTTTTCCAAAAATCAATGAAAAATTAATTTAGTAATTTGATAGCTATAGAAAAGTTTACAGAGCAAGAAATTTTTTGAAGTTTCATTTCTCTTTAATTTTTAAATGTTCAAATTGATATAGTATGAGCATTTTCAGACTGATTCATAGAAAATCAAATGAATGAGTTAATGCAAAGTTGCCTTCAAATTTTTTTGGATCTTAAATAATAAGAATGTAAACAGCATTATTAAAAATACAAAAGAATGTTAATGATTTGCAAATGAAAAGAAAAAATTTCAAAATTAGAAATGGGAGCTACTTCATATCAGTCAAATTAATTTACTCAATTATATCAAAAAGTTACATAATTAATTATCATGTAACTTTTAAAAAATTGGAATTTAAAATTTCATTTATATATATTTTAGATTCTTTCAAATTGCATATGTTTTAAACCAGATTTAATAGATATAAATCAAATTTTTGTGAAGTTTAACTGATAATTAAATGGAAAAACTAGCTTGTCCAGGTGAAAACTAGATGGGTGGCAACATTAATCAGGGATAGCAAAGAATGGATTCAAAATAAATCAATAGCATCCATCCCTGCCAAACCTAACAATAGTGAAAGTTCAGACCTATCCAATAATTAACAGGAACTGATTTGGATCTTTATTGAGATCAACTAGGAATAGTAGGAAGTATTGATTAGAATTGGTGGCACAGAAAATCAGGGGGTTTTTAATTGAATCTAAATTTATTTCATCATCATCTATTAGATCTGGGACTAAAACTTTGTTGTCATAGATTTTCCACTAATTCCATTGAAATATTTGCAGTCTTAATCACTAGGAGGAAAAAACTGTATGTAAAAAAATATTCCAAAAAATCTGTCTTTCAATACAAGATATATTTATGGTATTTTAATATAAAGTTACTTTGCTTGATTAGTTAAGAATTTTGATATTTCATTGCTTATCTAACATTTGTTGAATATAAAATATAGAATCTAATATATGTATATATTTTTGATTCTATCTCTTTTATGCTTTTTCATAAATTTTAAAAAAAATAAATTATTAAATTTTAATTATAAATTTAGTCTTCAATCATTCTCATATATTCATCCAATTCTCTAGATTCTAAATTGTAATTATCCTACAATTTTATTTATTCAAAGTAATTATTGTTCAGTCAATCTGTCATGAAATTTATTCTGTCCAAATCATAAATTTGATTTCTGAATATTGTGCAACTAGAATCTCCATACAATTCAGTATATTTTATAGTTTGGCACTTGTAAATCCCAAAAGGTGCTGGATTAAAGAGAATTTACTGTACACTCATAGTTTGCCTTACATCATTATTTCTTTCCAAAACTCATAATTTAACTTAAAAAATGACTTAAGTCAAATAAACTTTAAAACTGACCTAGACCTTCCTATAAACTCCTATAAAGTACCACATAATGTTGCTAATAACATTTTTAAGCTTTTAAATAATTTTTCATATTGTAACATTCATTTTTATGTGATTTTGCACTTTTTATTGGTTTTTAGGTGATTTTTTTAAATTTTTATGAATTTTTAATATGTTTATTGACTGACTTAACATAAAATTGCATAAACTGATGTTAAGGCTGAATCTCACAGGTGTAAAATGTGGCATCAATACACTGATGTAAATGCATCACACACAAAAATTTGGGCATACCAATGTTCAAACCAAGTGTGTCATGGGATATAAATAAATGGCATTGTTTAGCTAGTGGCGAATTACTGTGACGTTATTTGAAGTTAGCTGATTCAACATGGACAGCAAAACTCAATAATTGTTTTATTTATCAATGGCTTCATTCATAAATTTATTGAATGTCATAATTTTGTAGTCACAAAATTCAAAATCTAAAAGAACTATATGAATGCGTGATATATATTGTTTCAAAGAACAACAAAGCTTCAACAATCAATTCATATCCTGATTGGATATATAGTCAACATACTCTTGTACATGGTATAGAAAGTTGAACAAAAGTCAACTTCAGCATAGAGTGTCTAGCCATATAGTGGAAGTGACATCATCAGCATTGATATAGCAGCATATTTACATTGCATTTTATGCCTGTGAAACCCATTCTTTAGTAGACTTTTATTTTTTTCTATTATTATTAACAAAACACAAACATAAAATTGAAAATGGCATAAATCAAAACAATTTAAACCAAGATATGATTGTGTTTGAATTTTATTAAACAAAAAAGTTTTCCACGAAAATATTAGATATTATCATTATTTTAAATAAATTTAAAAAGTATATTAAAAAAATTTATTTAATTAATTTTACTTACAGTTGCATTTAAAGCATCATGTGCTTCTTTTTCTGATACTCCCGTAACTAAACTTTGTAGCATAGAATAACATTTCTCATATTTCTGAAAATATATTATTATTAAAAATTTTATGTATTTAACATATAGCATATTATTTACAATATGTATATGTGATAGTTAAAGTGATTAATCTGGTGATTATGCATAATCGGTGGTTATTATGTATAATCACCAATGATTTCAATAAATTTGATAAATTTATTTCATATACTATGAATTAATCACATTTACCAGTGATTATGTATACTTGCCACTTCATAGTGGTAAATATGATAAACTGTATTTAACCGTAGAACTGTCTGCGCATAACGGCTACTGTGCAGCAATTAACGTTAATTATTAATGAGTTTATAAATTATTAATCCGTCGCGACAGAAATCGATTGACATAAGTATTATATATCATTAGAATCCTAACATTATGTAGTTTCATAATATATTGATCAAATCATAAATCAATCAATATTGATTAATTAATTAAATTAATTAAACTGCGCAGGCGGCGAGCCAATTAGATCGGCAGCTGGCAGTTCTATGGTTAAATTAATCAAATTTGCTAGACACTAAGCATAACTGTCAGTCTAGAATGATAAATTTGATAAATAATGCATTCTCGTTGAGTAATGAAGAAGTTGGCTGCATTCATCTTCATTTGTGTAATAAGTTTGGCTTTAAGTGGTCAAAGAAAATAAGATTTCATTCGGTACAAAATATAATCACAAATGAATGTGCAGAAATCAGAATTGACACATATATAAAAACTATCTTTATATAAAACTTGAACATGACAGGCCTGATTTTTGTATATGATAAAAAAACGAAAGATTATATGGCTTATTGAGATTGGAATCACAAATCAAGATTTGTTTACGGCAGTTGAAAATGAAAAAATAAGGAAATATGATTTAATGGCATATGAACTGAGCATGACATATAAATGCCAAGATAATTCCCTATATGATGACTTGGGATGGTATTGCCAAAACTTATCACAAAAATCATATCAGAGTTATTGATTTGCCCCTAAATGTAGAAGCATACATCCAGATTTGTCTTCGAGAAGACTTTGGAAAGCATCTCTTTTGAAAAGAGAGACAGATTTGGCAAGGATGATGTGAAAGACAATGTTGAAAACATATTGAAATGATTAGAGATAACAAAGTTAAAGACAAGTGAATGCTAAGAAGCTGTTATAAAAGTGAAATAACAGAAATTCTATAATTAAATTATTAATTAAAACAACAAAAAGTGGAAAATTTCAGGATATTTAACAAATTTATGAACTACATTTAGGAAATTATGCAAAAATTGTTTTGAAAGGTAATAAGAGAAAGTGGGGCAAAACCGGATAGGCAAGTCAAACCCCTGTATCTCTGTGATGACTGCTACAATCTAGTAGCAAACTCACAAACCACAATTATGCCAGTACAGTTATGGTAGGAACTGAATTGGAGATGATGGTGTATGCTAGTTGCTTTGCTAAAATTTTTAGAAGTTTTTGTGCTGAAATATTTCAATTTTGTGATTAACACTTTGTAGTGTTAATCAAAAATCATTATCAGTAAGTATATCTCTGTATTCATTAACTTTTAAGAAATATTTTAACACATTAATCAATATTTTACTGCATCACTGAATATAGATATGGCATTTTTATTAAAACATATCATGATGAGGCAAAACTGGATATTTGCATTTTGTTTTAAAAAAACCTTACCTAAAGAATAAACATATTTTTGGCATAAAAACTATAGTTCCTGATAGATGAACACTTATTGAAACCTAATAACATAACTCTGAAAATTTTTCTGTTCAAATTTAAAAAATATATATAAATTCAGAGTTAAGATACCTGGTTTTACCCCATCTTCCCCTATATTCAGCAATATTTATCAAATTTGCCAAGATGATTGATGATTACGCATAACAACTGGCAATTATATATAATCACCAATTAATCACTCTTACTGTAACATATATATATATATATTATATATACATTATATCTATTAATAGTTTATCATCATTTTTCATTACAATCAATACAGTATCATAGAAAACTGATGAAAAGAAAACAAGAGGCAAAACAAGTAATGGTACTACATCAGACAATTGTGTATTGATTTATACTTTTGCAAATTCATTACATCAATTATTGGACTTATTAACTGCAACATGATCATCAATACAACTGATTATAAATTGTTGTTGTTTAAATCAAAAAACATCTGAAATTATTAAAACTTATAATATATTTATTAATTATAATAGGTTTACATTTTTAAACATACAACATACCATATATACAGTACTTGAATATAAGCTGATCCATGTATAAGTTGACTCCCCAACTTCAGAGTTTGAAATCGGTAAAAATGCAAAACCCATGTATAAGTCTATCCAACTTTAGCACTTAAAATTTGAGACCAATAAATTATGTGATCTTTGATTTTTAGTTACCGATATATTAATATCATTTGCCAAAATAAATATTTTATTGAAACTTTAAATATATATATATAAAATAAATTATTATAATACAAACATTAGTTTATCAATTTAAAAGACAAAATTTTATTTTAACCAGAAGCGATCCAGCACAGAGCACCTACATAAGGTGCTTGGATTATTGTTGAGAATTTCTGGGTCGTAGCACATCAGACAGTGCAGCATCATCTATCTGATGCACTTATATAAATGCAGATTGGAGTTGGCAAGCGACGTGCTCGATCGCTTCAAGTAAAGTAAAATTTTATTTTACTCTGAAGCAAGATTGATGTTGGCAAACATTATTGTTAGGATGACATAGCTTCAGAAAATATCAGGTTAATTAATAGTAATAAATTTTGATAATTTACATAAAAATATTTTCTTTTTATTGTTGTTATTGAATTTTCTTTCCTAAAAAAATTTCATATTAAATTATCACAGTAAAAATTCCATTAGAATAATACGTCTGTATCACACAGTTCCCAAGAGACCGAGGTGGAGTAATTGAAATAATAAAATATGTTGAAAAGTCATTCAGATTTCTCACAGTTCAGCATTGGATGATGAAAAATTCAATTTCTGAAAAGATAGCAAGATTTACAATACAACATTTTTTCAGCCAGAAAATTACAAAAGATTAGAACAGTTAGGTTTCTGTCATGCAAGAATTGCAGAAATAAGTTTTGAATATCTGCATGAAATTCAGTTAATAAGGAAAATAACTGACATATATAGAGAGATCAGATTACATTCATATGCAGAACATTTAACCTTGCAGATGCAGGGCAATGTAGCATATGTGAGACAGAAACTGAATAAAGTAATTCTTTTCAACAATGTATAAAGAAAGCTTTAATAAAGTTTAAACTTCATACAATCAATATCAAATAACAGCCTATCCTTATTAAGTTTAAAATAATGTTAATTTAATTATGATACAATTATTGACTATTATTTGATATTACCCGTAATAATGTAATTATCACCTTGTTTATTGTTTGATTATAATCTTTGTCAAAACAAATTTTTATTCACTCCCTTCATTTGTATTTATTTTTTCATAAGTTAACTTACTTTCTTAGCATAAAATACATGTAATAATTTTTTTCTGAAAATTTACCCTTGATGACTTTTAAATCTATTTTTTCTTTCCTCAAAACATTAAATGACTAGAAAAATATAAAAATTGGAGTATTTTAAGCACTTCATTCAAAATTATCAAAACATGTATTTATAACAAATAATAATAATAAAAAATGGTTTAATACTTCATATTTGGGTATTACATCCTTTTTATTAACTATTAGGATCTGTTCATCACATTTATTAAAATAAATGGGCTACATCTGGTCACCAAAATAAAATCAATTTACTATAACGTTGAATATACATTCATGAAAGTGCCCCACCAGGGGCACTTTCATGAATGTATATTCAACATTATAGTAAATTGACCATCAGGAATCCCTCTGATAACAACTTTGCTTATAAACAATGAGCAAGCTATCCATGTATGTATATTGATGGACTTAATGAAGGGCATAAAATCTATATCACTTTTTCAGGAGGGAATTCAGGCCTTTTTATTGAACTTCATCCTTCAACCTTTTGGTTGATCCCATCATAAATGTTATGATAGCTTTAAAAGTGATCACTACCAGATTTGAACTTGGACCCTCCAAGATAGTAAGCCATTGGACCAATGGTAGTAGGATGGAAAGCGGCATAAATGAAAGAGAGGAGTATATTATATCAATAGTTTTGATAACATTTTGAATAAAATATTATAACTATTATTTTTCATATAAAAAATATTTTATTGAATTAAATAAACAATAGCCAGTATCAACCTTTATTGGAGGCATTTTTTTTCTTTCAAATTTTTACAATGCTTTCCAATCAGAGATTATTAAATGATGAGCTATTCCAGGGCCTATTTCAGGCTGCTCATTGTGATTGAACTGGCCAACAGACATTCAAGATGAAAAATGAAGTATAGAACCTGAAATTTAACCAACATCTTCAAATTGTAACTGATAACTTTAACAAGCAGTGTTCTTTCTTCTACACCATTGTTGATATATTTATTATGGAAAACTGCCTGCTTTATTTAAGAATATTGTCTTTTTTAAGTTGCATTGTGAAAATTAACATAAATTACTAATGTAATTTTGCTATCATTTATATAGAAATGAAATATCAGGATGAATGATCAATGAAAATGAGTGATATATTTTGGACTCAGAAACAGATATTTTTTCCATTTAAATCAATAGTAATTTATTCTTTGATTTATGAGAATTTGATTAATGAGCATTTTCAAGGAACACTTTAATCTTCTAAACAGGGACCAATCTGTATATGTTCTTAATTTAATGTATTTATATTACAATATGGTAGGAAGCCACTGTAAAGTTTGTTCTGTTCAAAACTTATTTTGAATGCAAATCAAATTTCCCAGATAGGACACTATCGAAAATTCCTGAAAATAAAAGTTTGGCTTAAAGAAAGTAGTTTTATTCTGTTTCATGAAAATACAAACAAAATGTAAATGTGCTGCTAATGTTATGCTATTTTTTCTTTAAACCCCACAAATTTTTTCTGAATTTGCATTTGATAAGAGATAATAATTAAAAATAAAAGCAGACATGACTTATAAATTTGTATCATCTGTTTAAAAATTTATATATCTTTATATTGATGCACATTGGCACAAAATAGATAAAATACATATTTGTTTGTATTATATCATCATTTTCATTTTATGAATTTATTATAATGAATTGTATCAAATTAATTTGAAAATTATATTACTATATTGCTGGGAATCAAATAAATAACTAAATTATAATTTTTCAGGAAATACTTTTGAACTAGAAAGATATTTTACCTAGAATACAGTGAAATAACGAACATTTTATTTAAATATATTATTAGACTTTATATATTCATAAAGTTATTATAAACTTTTTACAATTATATATAAAAACAAGCACTTTTAACAAAGGATAAAGTAAAATTTTGGTATTGATGGATCATTCATTTCATGCAAACATGAAATTTATTAATAAATTATAATCAAAATAACTATTTAAACAAATTGATCTGTTGTTTGTATCACGTAAACTATTTAAAAATCAAAAATGAAAAATTTTATCATCATGTTAACGCAAAAATTGCATCGCCATTTCCATAACAACACGAAGTGATACCACGCACGTGGCATCTACGATGAAAATGCGGTCGCTCCGAAGTATCTAAGCACGACACTGCTATAACAGCGCCATCTAATGGTACAAAATATAACTATACGTTTCTATTCTAAACAACGGACATATCCATCACGAATATATTTTAAATATACGTGGCCACATTACCTCCTCCCATTCATCTTTAGCTTCTATCGGTGTGGTTACGAACAATTTAGATTGACTAATTTTGTTCGTTTCCATCCTAATATAGGATTATTCGTGCATTTCCCGCCGGACTTAATAACACACTACCTAGCTCACTAGCGCCATTTTGTGCGCAAGAATACAATATGTTCCAAATATAGTTCCGGTCAATTGCACTATTTTCACATAGGTGGATAATTATTTGCAATTGCATTCTTGACACTTCTAAGTTGTTTATGGTATTTAATTTTCATTTTAATCTTATTTTAAAATAAAGATTAATCAGTTGCAAAGTTTCAATCAGTGCAGATTATAATAAATATATAAAAGCATTACTTATATTATAATTATTATAATTAAGTTATTATTATTAATTATTATAGTTTATATGAAAATGTGAAATTCTAATAAATATAATAATTGATAATTATATACAACAGAATGATAATATTGAACAGTTAATAAACGAATAAAAGTCAGATTTATTTATATCAGCTATAATATATATATTAATAATAAATTTGTACCACAGATGAAAGAATATACAGTTATTCCATAGATTCATGAGTTATTCTCACTTGTCAGCATCGAACAAGGATATTTTATCGAGTCCTTGCTAGTCATATTCGTATGATAAGTGAACATTGGGCAATATACAGTATATAGAAAAAGAGAATCTATGAATGAATTATTTTTATTTATGCTAAAACACAAGCTATAAAAAGTATAACTTTTTGTAAAATGTACAATATTTGATAATATTGAACGTAATAATCAAATTATAATTAAATTCTTTTAAAAAAATGCAAAAAATCGCACTTTATTAATATTACAAAATAACAAAACACAGTTTTTTTTTTTTTTTTTTTTTTGATATTACAAATGTGCAATACCAAAAAAATTGAAAATTTTAAATTTAAAATATTTTTAATATTTAGTAGTATAACCGTTAACTTTTATAACTTCTTTTAATCTATCTTGCATAGATTTAATAACTTTTCTAATTTGTATTGGGTATATGTTTTCTCATTCTGTTCGTAATATATATATACAGTATATATTTCAATTCTTTGGCATTCGTTATATTATATTTTTGAGATTTTTTTTAAATTCATCTTATAGATTTTCTCCGGGGTTGATATTAGGTGATTGTGAAGATGTATTCAAAATTTTGGAACAGTTATATAATAGCCATTGTTTAGCAATATAGGCTTTATGTTTTGGAATCATTGTCTTGATAGAAGACAAAATCGTCAAGAACGCCAAAATTCTCTGTACTTTGCTTCAAATTTTGTTTCAAAATGTTGGTTTACTTCATTTTATCCATTATTCCTTCTATAAATACATAGATTACAAACTTCAGATGCGAAAAAACATCCCACATCACAGCCAAATCACCACCATATTTCACTGATGCTTACAAGTTCCCTTTGTTAAGGCTAGTATTAGGTTTTCGCCAAACACACTGTTTTTCCATCTGATTGGAAGACATTAAATTTCGATTCGCCACTAAAGATAGTACGTTTCCAAAAATCATAATAAAAATTAACATGTGCTTTAACTAACTCTAGGCGTTCAACGACTATTAATTTCACTTATGAAGAGCTTCTTTCTTGCAATTCGACCATTATATTCATGTCTTCGTAAAACACGTATATTTCGTATATTGTAATTTTGTTACTAATTTTTGAGCGCTGGTTTTATGATTTTTTTTAATTTCCCTTAGAATGACGCGTTCTTCACTATCAATCAATAATTTTCGCTTGTTGTTTCGCGATTTATTCTCTAATCTTCCTTCGTTTTTATTTCTTTTTATTATATATTGAATTGTAGAACAGCTTTTACCAATTATATTACTAGTTTCATGTAAAATTTTACCTTTCTTGTGATGATAAATAGTCAATTTTCTAAATTCTATTGTAGTTTCTTGGCCTTTTCTCTTCATTCTTGAGTATGTAATTTTAAACGAAACAGATTCTATGTGAAATGTATTTCTAACAGTCATTAAATACAGTCCATTAATAATATGTAACGTAATTTCCCAATGTATTTAATTAAAATAAAATTCATAAACTACCGGGATTGGTCAACTGTATGAATACGAATGGGAATCTTCCAGTTATTTCTAGTAATTTTTATTTTTCTTATATAAATATTACATATTCAAAAGCTGAAATACGAAATCTTAATACATACTATTTTATGTATGTATATACAATTGTTAATATAAATAATTATGATTAAATCAATATGATGTTATTTTTTATTTTTATGTTATTTTATTTGCTATACGAATATGAGTACTGTATATTCACTGAACTTAAAATAAAAAAAAAAAAAACTAATATCGTAGCAACGCAAATATATAAAAAATATTGATTAAAATGTTTTTTAATAAATAATCGAAGAAACAAGAATAATCAATGATAAATATTTTATGAATATACAATAAAAGTCTTTTCATCGAATTTTTAATTTTCAACAAATTTATGTAAAATTGCTGTTATAACTTTCTGACATCATATCTCAATGATGGAAAGGCTTTATATAGAATCTTTGTTTTTTTTCTTAAAGGTGACTAAAGATAACTCTCGTGTGAAATTTTAAAATGAACAACCAACTTAGTAATTTGTATATTCTCTCTCTTGTAATTTCTCCTGACAATAAAATAAATGTTATTCAATGAATATTGAATAACATTTATTTTATTGTCAGGGGAAAATTCATGACAAACAGGCATAGAATGTTTATTTTCATGATGTCAATTTTCTCAATTGGTTTTAATTAAAAATGCAGTTTTTCATATTCAGCGTAATGCTGTGATATGTCATAAAAGCAGAAAATCAATAATTAGATTAGAAACAATTTATTTTATAATTTTAAAACAATATGATTTAATAAAACTTATTTTATTTATAAAAATGTGTATTTAAAAATTATACTTAATAAATCTATTAATTAATTGTGATATGATAATACTGTTATAATAATTTCGTTTTTCAAATTTTGTTCAATGAGAGAATGGAGGATTCTTCTACTAGATCAAAAATTTGATAGGATTGTGTTATCGAATGCATATTAATTCCTGTGTCAATATGATAAAGATATTGTATTCCATTTAATGGAATATAATATATATATAAATATCTTATATTTATAGTATAAGACATCAAAACAGAAGGATTAACATTCACAATATAAACATTATGTATATACAATATATATAACAGAGGTGGCCAAGCTTCGTGTCACTAATAAGAGCCATATAGTAGACTCTCAAATATTTGAGAGTCGCAATCAGTTTTTTTTTTTTTTTTGGGTCAATGCAAACAAGCAATTTTGAGGCAATAAAAGCTCGAAGCGTAATTTACAATAAATTATATTCAATTTTTCTATTTTTAAATATTGTAATGTTCAAACTATTATTGTTCTTTTTTAAATATAAATAAACTTGTTTTCATATTTAATTAGGTTTATCATACGTCCGAGATTAGCCCGGACAGTCCTGGTTTTTTAGTGCTGCCGGGATTTGAGAATTTTATGACTGCCGAGGATTTTTTTTTTAATTTTAGACCTACAGCGGTACCTCGACTTACGAGTGTTTCGAGATACGAGCTATCTCTTTTGCTTCGACTTGTGAGCTAAAATTCGAGTTACGAGCAGTGGCTAGTGGCAAAGTAAGTGCTGCCAGGAGCATAACATTAGCCCTGGGCGGCACTTACTTTGTCCCTGTGACAGACTTTTGTTAACTCCTTAATACTGCCACTTAAAATAAAATAAAAATTAATGCAGAAAAAAATTAACAGCAAAAATACAGTAT
>WUQG02454824.1:0-12702 GCA_011317285.2 Androctonus mauritanicus
GTACAGCTCCCTTAGTACTCTATTTGAGTGGAAAGGAGCAATCAAAATTTAGCCACCAAGCTTACCATACAAAAGAAGATGTGACTATGTCATCATATAAAATGTTTTGGTTTAAATATAATTTTTGTAACATTATTCTCATCACTATATAATTGTACCTAAACCTGGACTAATCGTCTACTTTTGAACATGTCTGCTATTTTAGAATGATTAAAAATTTAGGATTAATATATATATATATTCGTTGTCACGATCTCTCTTGAATTTCGTAAAAAAATCAATCAACTAATTCTAAAATTAATAGGGAAAACCTCAGAATTCTAATTATATCATTTTTAGATTTGAATCAAAAGAATTTCAAAAATATACATCCAGATCGTTTTGAATGATAGAGCATTCTTACCTAATTTCATGAAAATATACTAATTAGTTCAAATATTATCAGTAGGACATATTGAGGAAACTTTAGAAATATTGCTTGTCTTTGGAAAGAAGGCTAAAAGAAATGTGATTTGCTAGAAAGATAGACTATCTATGAAAGTTTAGGATATAATTAGCCTCATTTTTGAAAAATCTGATTTTCGGTTTTATCATGCACTCGTTTACTAAAATTGTCCCTTCCAAAATCCTGAATACATTATTATATTTTATAAATTTATATTTATAAAATATTCCTTTAATAAATTTAGTAAATGCTAATATAAATATCAATCCCGCAAATCGTGAAGAAAATATAGCGATTTGATCACAAATACGATATTAAACGTCCAAATATGTTATTAGTTATTTTACTTTCAAAAGGAAAGATGGATTTATAAGATTATCTTGTGGTCACTATTATTTTATGAAAACTGTTACTAGAGGAACCCTTCTGAGCACCTCTTTCATTAATTGTTGCGCCTTTTGTATCAAAAATCTAATAATTCTGTATCATAGCTCTTTAAGATAAAGAGATTAGTTTTGTATGAATATTTCATCATAATATATTCGAATAATATACAAATTATTATTTTCTCTATGTACTGAATTTGATCATAGTTTTCATTTCATACATTTTCATCCATTTTTTTAATACTCTCAAAATATATTTTCATTTTACTATGATTAAAACAGAATGGATTTAATTGCTTTCAGTTAGAAGGGACATAATAAAGAAAATATACGATAATATAAAATATTTAATAAATCAAGATCACAGACAATGAATGCTGTCGTTATCTATCTAATACAAACTCTATGTTGAAACGGAAAAAATTCAATATTAAATGACATATGAGCTTAAATCACTGTGAGCCACGCACATAAAAGTTGATTGTATAAAGATTTCATCAAAAATTTCTAAAGACAGAATTTAATTTAGATTTCTTACAGGAAATCTCAGTGGTGAGTATTTATTCACGATTAAATTTGGGAGAATAATGAGCATTAATTCATGAGAGCAATGAGATTGATTATAATGACAATAAAATTTGAGTGTTTAAAAAGTTAATAGTATTTTTATCACAAATTTTCCGTAAGATCCAATTTGATAAATGAAGCTAATCAAGAGCGAGAGGAAATACATAGATTTGTAAGATCCGCGGAACTAGGAAAGGCCGAATTCTATTTATGAATAAAATTTAGAATAAAGGTCGCGTGAGTAAGCGGCACGGAGATCCGGGTGTGAAAGATGGACTCAAAGATTTATAACAGAGAAAAACAATTTATTTATAAGCAAGAAACAAACATGAATTATTAAATTAACTTAACAATAACTAATATTACAAGTGTCAAAAATCATTAAGCTAACAAATAGATTTACAAAAGATCAATGAATAAATCACCGAGATATGAACAAAGAGTGATCAACTAATCAATTACCGGCCGACTTTACCTGGAAATAGAGTCGTTTGTTAGGTTGAGAAGTCTTTCGTCTTCTGATGAATATATGAATTTGGAACTTTTCGTGCCGTAGAAGCTTGGATGGTAGAAGTTTCGGAGAGTTACTAGAAGTGTAGAACATTTCGGTCCTCTTATTCTCCGGGTTTTTCCGATGGAAGTTCCTTCTTATCTGATTCCACCTGGCATTCATTGACTAAT
The DNA here is from genome assembly GCA_011317285.2 of Androctonus mauritanicus. Classification (NCBI taxonomy): domain Eukaryota; kingdom Metazoa; phylum Arthropoda; class Arachnida; order Scorpiones; family Buthidae; genus Androctonus; species Androctonus mauritanicus. Next base: position 2,080 of record WUQG02454824.1, read on the forward strand.
TGTTCCGGTTACATCTTCGAGATCCCACAGTGAGGGACGAGTTAATTCATATACTTTCTTCTTCTTCTTAGATTATATAACAATTACTTCACATCTTAACTCATACGTCGACTTCGACTCCCTCGGACATGACAGGAACCCGGCGCGCTGATCATCAGTGGCGCATTTTCTGACCGGGAACAACCTTATTAGGAACTAAAGGAATTTATATTCCCTCTCCGATGAAAAGTAGTGAGTCATAAGGGATGGAGAACAAAAAGATAAAAAAAAAGAGGTTCCTCATCCGCGGACGATTTCCGTTTTGTCGAAGTTCTAACGACTCCATTTCTCTTTTACATTTATTGTCAAATGTGGCAAAATTTATTATATAGTAGTTTTTATTTTTATTGTTGAGATGAAGAGATTTTAAAATAATGCCATAGACGAGCGAGAAGCTCCATCCAAAAAAGAATTTTTGAAATAAACGAAATTTTGTTCAAATCTCAAATAGTCTTAAAAGTTTAAATATGACTTGCATGGCAGTGGGTCTTCGACCTTACAGATTATACATAGAATTCGTAGCAATAATTTAGATTTAAAATAGAACTGCATTAAATTATGGTTAAGAACAAAACTTTTATTGAACATTGTAACCAATACTATTAATGTGTAATTATTAGTTTCAGAGATATTTAAGTTTCAATGTTCGGAACGGCCGCCATCTTGTGACTAGAAAAATGTGACTAGAAAAACGTAAATGCACCAATATTAGATAATAAGGAATTATCTCTTAAAATTTGAATGTTTTATGATATTTAGTTTGCGAGTAAGATGACGGATCAACAAAAAAATTTCTTAACTAACAAGTTTGAAAAAATCTTCAAATAAAAACGGAATAAAATTTTTTCCATATGTCATTGAACGAATAAGGAAAGGCACATAATAAAAAGAAATATTTGTGATTGTGAAATAAAAAAAAACTTGACTATATCTTATATTTAAATTTTAGATTTTTATCTTAAATACAAGGTTCAGATTTTTTAAGTAAAAACACATCTGAATCTTATATTTACTTCATTCTTAACAGTAAAGTAAAAAATCATTATGTTGGTTTGTTCGATTTATAATCAGATAAAATTATAATAATTTAAAGATAGCATATTTAGAAACAAGTCCGACTTATCATTTTTATAAATATAATTAATATATTGATTGATTTTCATATGCAGCAATTTCTTAAAGATGATAATTTTAAAATTTTTAGTATAGGCCTAAATAGTTCATAGATCAAACAGAAATTAGGCTTGTTTGAAATAAATAAAAAGAGTAAATTCTGCAAAAACAAAAATCAACTTTAAAAATTCTTCAATTGATGACTGAAAAATAATTTCTAGTTACTGAATTAAATTTAGAAAGTGAATACGATGTAGTAGCATAATCTTAAACTTTTTTTTCAAGCGAGTAGAAAAGTATATTTTTACTTAAGTTACTTAAAAATGTTACTTTACTTGTTTATATAAATCAGTATAAGCATTACATATTTTTACTTTGCCTGTTTATGTAAATGAGTATTACTTATTTTTACTTTACCTGTTTATATAAATGAGTATAAGCATTACTTATATTTTTTACTTTACATGTTTATGTAAATGAATATCAATATAAACAGTAATACATTATATGGAGTTTATAATTTTCGTCTTTGTTTTTAAGCATTTCTACTGCGATTTAAACAATTTCTTTTGCATCTTTTCTATTGTCTATATACATTATAATGTTTATGATTAAATTTGTGGAATTCTAATCTAAAAATTGTGAGATCAACGAATTTTAAATTGAGAATGATTGGTCTGATGTCGTGGACATTATAAAAATGATTTACTGTATAGTTAAAAAACATCTATAATAAATTAAATATTGAGAAAATAAAATGTTTTGCTATAATTTAGCAGCAGCATGATTAACATTATTGTTTTATTTTCATATTAAATCATCATCAAGTATATACAGTATTCCTATATTATATTTTTATCATTGCATTCTCCCTATTAAACTTATTTTCGTTACATAATAGATTTTTCTGAAATAATATTTTTTTTTTATTTTTCTTAGATGAAAACAGTTTCTTTAAGGAAAGCTTTTTAATTATATTATGGTAATTTATATCTTTAAACATTTTTTCTTTTATTTTGAGGCAGATTACGTTGAAATTTTTTCAACAGCATAAAAATATAAAACAAAAACTTGTATGGTAGTTGATAGAAGTTGATTAAACGATGTAGTTTTTAGAGCTATTTATATATGGAGGAAGAAAAAGTTTTTGTTACTTTTAACGTGATTTTAAATCTTTTTATTAATTGGTTTATCGTTTTAAATTTGCCATTATATATTCCATTCGATTTTTTCTCGATTATATCTGTAAGATTGATGATATTTAATTAATAACGAAAGTTTCAGCAGATTGAATTTCGGGCTTAATATTTCGATGATTACTTGAATTTGATTCATTGTTGTGTCTCTTAATCATTCCTAGTTTGTAGGACGATTAAATAAACATGTTTTCTTCTGATAACCATTAATATGAAGAGCATCTTTGAAAAAAAAAAAAAAATAGTAATTTTTGAAAGATACTTGAAGTATAATATATTAATTTTCAATTTTTCTATATAAAACTTTGCAAATGACTTGGAATCACTATCAGATAACCATGCAGATAACTCAAATAAAAATGCAATTAAACCAGATAAATAATTAAATAGTCGTTAGTTATATTTCAGTGTTAATGGATTAGTTATTTATTGAAACGAGAACAGAAATTAGTTTTGAAAAATTAATTATTATAAAAAATATTTATTAATTTTTGAATCGGAAAAATATTTTTATGATATATTGTATTAAAAAAATTGAGTTTTGTATCTTTGCAGCGATTTTTATAAACTTATTAATACTTACAAGTTAGTGTAAAAATTATTAACATGAAATTTTGTAAAGATAAAGGGATATATGGTTTTTTTCATTTGTTTATGTGGAACGAGTATAATTTATAATATTTATTTCAAAGATAGACTTGCAATATTCAGTTGCCGAATAAATATTTATGAGGTGATTACAATTTGAGAGGAAGTTATTAGAAATTTTGAATGGTGAAAGTATAAACGAAAGATTGAAAACATGTTAGGCTACTCTGGTATGCGTGTAAAGATAATAAAACAATGCTTACTAAAATGAATTATAAATGAGAATATTTGCTTGACAATAGAATTGAAACTATTATATGTGACGAAGAAATAGTAAGTCTATTTTTATCCATGTTTATTAGCTAATAACTCTATGTTATTTGCCATACTTACTTGCAAAAGAATTTTTTCACTATATCTTCGATTGTTCTGCAATTTGTTACACTCAGCTGATATTTAAGGAAAAAAAACTTCCTAAATAAAAGTAAAAATTAAAGTGTTTGAATTAATTCGTGAATATTGCAAATATTAATAAGTAATTTAGCATAGTAAGCAAACCTGCTATTTAGTTTTTATATAAAATTAGTTATTTATTGATGCGGAAAGATTACTATGAATACTTTAAAATTTATCAAGATGGTAAGTTCGAGTCTAAATTATTCATTTTTAATATAGAGAACATCTCCCAAGAGACAATTTTTAAACCATTACAAAAATGTATAAGTTATTATGTATGAACTTTATCGATCGGTTATTTGTCCGTTGTCCGTCTGCAAGATATTTTGAGAATCAAAAAGTTTGAACAGCACTCGAACTTTAAATGATTATATATTTTTATTCATTATTAATTTTGAGGTCCTATGCGATTTCATTATAACATAACGGCTTTTAAATATTGATATCTCTGATAATATTTGCCGCAAATGAATGTTTGACAAAGTTTTTTAGAGATATTTGCAATTAATATTATGTGTATCAGGAAAATCTCAAGATACTAGAAGAAGAGATCTTAATGTTTTATTAAAGAGTATTCAGAATGCAAGCAATCATTCGAAGTTACACGACCAATTTTATATCGCAAGTCCCATCTTGTTATGGGATCCCATCAAGAATTTGCGTAATCCAGTTACAAGATAACGGCCTTTGAAATTTTAAGATCGCAGATTTAAAATTTCAAAAGGCTGACATCACAATTTTAAGATCTGTGATCTTAAAATTTTGTTTCTTTTCGTATTACTTTTGTATTTAAGGACATCACAATTTCCTTTCTTTTGTATTATTTTTTGTATTTAAGGACATCACAATTTTAAGATCACAGATCTTAAAATTGTGATGTCCTTAAATAGAATACCTTATCTTAGATGGCCTTAACAGGACACCTTTAACATCTAGAACTACGACTATGACTTTTAAGATCACAGATCCAAACTATGATCGTAAAATATCAAAAGACCTACTTTAACATGATTTTATATAAATAATTGATAAATATATATTGATAAATATATAAATAATTGATTGATAAATATATAAATAATTGTAAAACTGATATATTCTCTCTATATTGTAATATTTTAAATATTTCTGTTTTTATTTATGAAAAGAGTAATACAAAAAGAAACAAAATGGAATTATGATCTTTTTTTTTTAAATAATCTTTAGGGATGTTGCTTTAAAAGATGCAGATATTCAATATTAGATTCAGAGCACCTATAAAATTAATTATGTAAATCTAATTTAAAAATGAATCATAACAATATAGTATTGAGAAAAAATTTATATTGACAAATCTTTAATACAGATTTAATTCTGGTTATTTAAAAATAGAAATCCACTAAATAAACTTGGAATTTTTAAATCATTTCCAAACTTAATTTATCTCTATTAAAGAAAATATTTGAGTAAGGGTCAAAAACATTTTATATAATAATATATTTATATACCATTAATTTTTCTAGTTTTGATTTGAAGATAGAATAAAAATTATATATATTTTTTATTTTGATGTTATCAAAAAATTTGTCACAATAAATGAAAATGTTTCCTTATTCGAATGAATCTCAATTGCTAACTCAACTTTCAACTGCAATTAAACGAATTTATTATAAATTATTCGGGTCGATAAACTATCGAAAGTAATTATGTTACGTTCAATAACGTATTTTGAATTAAAGAAATTCTTAAATACAAGTTATTTATTTTTTTTTTTTTTGATAACAACATTATTTCCTAGTAAATAAAACTAGTTGAACGTTAAGTTCTTTTTATTAAAATGCATTTCCAAAATTTATTGTTATTACTTTCATTATTTTTTTATAAATTTTTATTATAGAATTTTCATTATTTCTGTAATATTTTTAATTTTTATTCGAATTTTAATCATTCAATGTTAATTCAAAGTGGGAGATGCTTGGGGCAAACCACCAGGAGGATTATTAACAGGAACAATCACTTCCTTCGGATCGTTCAGAGAATGTTTAGAAATCGATGCCATCGAAAACGGAAAGTCAAGATTTCAAGGAAAGTACTGTTTATACGACTTTCGTCCCTTAGTGCCACCCAAACCTAGATTTTACACTCACAAATCGATTGTTCCAGCATTGAAGAACCTTAGTTTATCCGGAAGTGTAAGTTTCTCTTATTAACAATTTTTCCTTTATAATTTTCTGATTTAAAATGGATTAAATAAAAAATTCTTTTTATAGGCTCAAGGCGAAAATGCCAAACTGGCTCATTATTTTTATTTCCTTAGCATGAGGTTTGGAGTGTGTTTTCCTTCCACCTGTACAAATAACGACATATTAAACATATGTTCTCAATGTGAGTTAGCTATAATTATCCTTATCACATATAAAAATGAAAATTTTTCGCGTAAATTTCATATTTTATTATATCCGTATTTGTAGTTCCAAAACATTTTGAAGTAGTTGGAACTTCAAGTATTCCCCACTGCGAAATTAAAGAACCAAAGAAAATCTCTCCCTTTCAAGCCACCTACATGTTAGTTTTATCCATAAATTTATTTATTATATTTATTTTTATAAATGTGTATATGCTAAATTCGATTTTAATTTAGAGCACTGGTCTCACTCCTTGGATTAATAGCATTTATCGGTACCTCTTTGGATATAATTCTGACAAGAAAGATGGGAAACAGTTCAATCTCTACCAATTCGAGTAAGTAAAAAAAACTAACGATTTATCATGAAAATTCAATTGTAATAACTCGATTTATATATATATATTACTAGACATAGTAATGAGGATATTGCTTTGCTTTTCTCTGAAGAGAAACTTCCTTAAATTGATAAACACAGATATGACACCCGATTCCATACCATGTCTTCATGGTATCCGCTTTTTTACTATATGCTGGGTTATTGCTGCTCATTCTTATCTGTATGTCAATTATGGCACTCTTAGTAAGTATCCTATTCTAATTATTAGAATTATTACTGATTAAACATAAGGATATGAAATTTTATCAATTTATGACTAGAAATTTTATTGTAAAATTAAAATAACCTAAGCCTTTTCCTCCTTGTCTCCATGACTACCAACATAATAGATTTTGTAAAACATGAATTATGAAATGCAGTATTATGATTCAAAGTAGAATAATAAGAGTATTTTCTCCATCAAACAAAAATAGAATAAGAAATAAAATTTCTAATCTTTGTTTTCGTTAAGAATTTTAAATACATATTAAATTTTTGTTAATATATATATATATTATGTTAACTATATATATATAGCATAATTATGTTACGGTAGCATTCCAAGATGGCGGCGATAACATCAAAAAATTCATCGCTTTATATTCAGAACTTTTTCATTAATATCTGTAAAAATAAGGAACTTTTAATTGGTCCAATTGTGAAATATATTACAATATATAATATATATAATTATTTAAGTATTTTTGAAGCCAAAATAACAGCAGTATCTGAATTGCAAATATAATCTACGTACAAATTATATTCGTAACTAGAGGAGTGCCTATATGTATATGCCTAGCTTTCATCAGGCTGATATAAAGGTTTATTTCACCTGTATTTGAAGTTTTTACTGATTTAATAAGAGCTAACTCTTATTAGGACTGAGTTCCATTTGATTTCGGAGTTTTTTTTATAAAGAATATAAGCTTAATATAAAATTTGTTTTACTTCTTAAAAATTCTTAAGATATAATCAAAGCAAAAATTAAATAAAAAAAGTCAATAATAGTAAAATTTATTTTTCTGTTCTTATTCAATCGAATAGCAATTATAAGCGATTAAAATTATTTTTTCTGCAATAACAATATTATTATTCAATAAAATATTCCAACTAACTATTCAATTAATTAATATTTGTGCTGGATTAACGTTAACAGTATGCTGGAGTTTGAATAATTAGATACTCAAAATCCGGCACATTTTATTTATGTTGTTGATCTAATAAAATCGAACGACAATAAAAAATAAAATTTGGAATATCAACTCCAATCTATACAAGTACGAGCCATATATAAAAGAGAGATTATTTGTGTATGTGCATTTTATTATTTTCTTAACATCTGATTATTAGTCTTCTTTTGCTTTTTTATTTTTATTTTTGAATAATAAATAAATATTGTCATTTATTGTTTTGTTTGAAATTCAAAATTTTCACTGATGATTGGGTGGTCGCATGGAAACTTTCTATTACTTTAATTTCGAAGTCAGGATTGATTTCATATTTTTCTATTAGATTTTTCGATTCTCGAATTTTGGACTTTTTAGTTCCCATTCACCTATTAGCCAATTTTATCAAATGTGAGTGATTTATGATAGACTTAAGAATTATCTCGCCGCATAATAACTTTCAAATTAGACAGCAACATAAAATCAATGAAAAAGTTATCAGTTACATATTGGAAAGGTTAAAATAAGAATGGTTCACTACAATCGACTGTATTGTCGATCAATTAGTTACTGTATAGTCTTATCGATCGACAATACAGTTGACGATTCGATCCGATACGATCAACTGTATCGATTAATAACCATATAATCGATTATTCAATCTTATCATTGGGCAATCCTTAAAATTGAACATCACGAATTGGTCACATTCGCGATGAAGTCGACAAATATGGTGAAGGATGGGACTCGTCAAATCGAATGATCCCTTAAGAAGTTGGCCACATCGAAGCATATTGTTATATCCTGGAGAATATTGTATCTTCAGATTTTTCCAAGAGAAGTCTAAACTAATTAAGAAATTAGGATGGCGGTTATAATTTTAGAGTAGCTACTTTGGTTGACGTTATTGTTTTATTTTCTTAAATCGTCAAATAAATAGCCATATCTAAATGCAACAAATATCCTAATTTTTTAGCATTGTACTTGGCTTATTATTTTACTATAAATATTAAAGTAAGGTCTAAGTATTATTAAGTATATAAATATTAAATGCTTTTGATTGGATAAGATATTTATTTTTAGATAAAAACTATTTTTCTGAGAAAGACATTCTAATAGCAATATGTTAATACATCATTAAATATCTTCTTTATTTTTAATCAGATTAAATCGACATTTTTAGGAAATAATTAAGTAAAATAATATGCATATATATATATCAAATTTTATCGAAATCGGTTGAATAATATGATTTATAAAGACATTTCTAGAGAAAAGAATTATCCTCTCTCATACCTTTTAATTTTGGCTCACAAGTCAGTTGGGCAAAATTTTCATATGATGTTCATATATATAATATATAGGCCTATACATATATTTTATTTATCCTATAATAAGAGTTAATTAATGACTATTGTACTTAGGTAGAATTAGTGAATCAGGCTTCTTGGTTAAATAAATTAAAGAGAATACAAAGAAAATGTATCAATTATTAATTTATATATAGAATCTATAGAACAAACAATAACTTCTATAGAAATAGCAAACAAATTTTATACTCCTAATAAAAATAAAATCTCTCTCATTTAAACAATAATAAAAAAAAGTCAAAATGGCATTTTCTTGATTTAAGCGTTGCAAATGTGTTAATCATATCTAATTATGCATTCTCGGATAGTTTAGATTCATTTTGCAGGTACAAGACGATTATTTTGCAGTTAATTTCGGACATCAAATTTGCGCTTAATTTATAACTTTATGTAAAAACGCATCCATTCACTGAATTAACCAATTTGGATCTGATATAAATATTGTCATCTGTAACTTACTGATTTATTTTTTGCAAAAATACTAAAACATTTATCAAAGGATTTTTTAATACATTTTTTGTTTTGAAAAGCAGTAAATCTGATACGAAAGTAAATAAAAACGGATTAAAATAACGCGACAGCATTGTGTATAGAATTTTCGCAATATAATATTATAATAGCATTAGATTTAATGTGAAAAGTACAAAAGTTGCAATGCTATGCACGGAGATAACTAAACGAATGAAGATCCATCAACTTTGCTTGCACATGAGCCCACTCAGTTCTTGATATGCTACTGGTATGGGCGTATCAAGAAACTGAGTGGAGCAGTGAGTACTGGAATACCCCACTGCTTAATAATCTTTGGTTGGAAACCGACATAAAACAAAGAATATAGAAATAATAGCAAATTTAGTTAAAATTAATTAAGCCTTCGAATACGATCAAATATAATTTACAATACAGTATTAACTGCAATCTTAAATGCAATTGCAATTCACTAATACTTAATCCAATCAATATACTATATATTAACTATGCATACATATACAGATATTCATAGGCTTCAATAAGCTTCTTTCAATAAGGAACTTCAAACTAATTTTTTTCATAACATTTAGGTCATGTATAGCGGATTTTAAAATATTTCCAGTCTCTTATATTGCATATTGAGACGTTTTGTGATAATGTCGATTAAGTTTGTTTAGTTATTTAAATAATGCATTTTGTTAATAGTCATAATTTTGAATCAATAAATTAGAAAATCTATGATTTTAATCAATGAAATTCACAAAAATTGAGAGAAAATTTTACATCACAAACGAACATTCTTCATTTTAAAGTTTAACTCGTATAAAATTCGGCTATTAATATTAACAAGAATTTCAATATTTATTTAATGCTTGATTTTAGTTATTAAATCATAAATAAGTAACATGTTGATTTTCATGAATTGAAATTTAGTTTTAATAACTGTATAAAGTATATAGTTTTTCAATAAAGGATTAAATGAAATTTTGTTTAATTTAGATTATGCTAGCAGTGCTGGAGAATTTTATGAAAGCATTCTTTTCCAAGCAATTCTTAATGCTTCTCCTGCTGTTGATTCTTTCTTTTTTATAAGGTAAAATGCTTTCTAGTTAATGTCACTCTATATATCATCTGTATAACTTTAAAATTTTATAAATATTAATGATTAGCATATATAAATTATGTATTACATTAATGAAAAATTATCATTACAGTAGAACTCCGTTTATATGTTTCTCGCTTCTACGTTTTTCGCACTTGTACGTTGCATTTTATACACTCTTTCGATTTTGCACGTAAAATTATCCCACTTGTACGTTTTCCATTTATACGTTTTCGCATTTGTACGCTATTATTTTTACTTCCCCAGAGTCATTTCGTCGCAATTATACATAAAATCCAAGAAATCTTTGCCAAACTTTTTCGACAAAGGAACAATTTGTTATACTGTACACTACATTAT
>WUQG02454835.1:0-34387 GCA_011317285.2 Androctonus mauritanicus
AGCTATTTACACCATATAACGATTCATCAGATTAATGGATCCTTCCTTCGAAATAATTAAATGTAATAATTAATAATCAATAAATATAGGAAAGGAATAGTTACCGAAATTCCTTTACAATATCATTATTTATCCTAATCGCTGTACGGAAATGCAATTACTAGACACGGCCGTGACTTTAAACCCTCTTATCACATTCTTGATTACAAACTTAATACCAGATTTATGATTTCTTAAGAGAGACTTAATCATTATCAAATCCCTAATATAAAAATATCAACGGCATCGATATTTTTTTAGATTAATCTAACATCGGTTACGTTAGAATTAGTAACGGAATAAAAAAAAATACAGAGGATAATTATTAAATTTTGTTATTTTCTGAAGAATTTTCGACTTAAAAAATAGCAATAATTTGTTGGCATTTTATCAATAGGCCTTATTAAATCTTGGCTGTGAAAATTAAGTATATAAACATTTTAAGTTGTGATATAATCAAGATTGAGTGATAGTTAAGGTCAATTTGTTTCTTTTAAACTTTATAACTACGCTTATGTCTAACTTAATGTCTCTTCTGATTTTTATATAAATTTTGGTTATAAAATTTAATAGCATTTCTTAAGATGAACACGTAAAAAAAATGAACAAATTCCCATTATGTAATTAATTCTTTACTCCGAATATGTAAAAATCAATATTATGAAGTTGTGTAGCTGGATAAATGGGCTTTTAATTTAAGAAAATAGCATTGAATACTGAATAAAATGCCATAATTTTAAATAACCTTTGCCTTTTACATATATTAAATAATAAAAAAAATCACAAATTTTGATACGCGATGAGCTTATATTTTTACGTGAATTTTTTTTTGTTTTTTTATTATTATTAATAGAAGTGGAAATTATATCAAACGCGAAAAAATTTTTTTTTGTTTCTTTCAAACGAAAGTTAACTATATTAAGCGATTTGTTTATAAATCCAATCTCATCAGAATTGTTAACAAGTAAATATTACAACATTACTTATGATTCGAATTTCTCTTTTATCTTTTAAAAAACAGAATAAAAAGAAAAACATATTTTCTTTGTGCAATTTTCTTCTAAAAGCATTTTTATATGATCAAGTTTTTTTTTGTTACCGAGGGGAAAAAAAACTTTTTTTGAAAAAGAAATTTGAAACAACAGAATCTGGTGTGAAAACGAGAATTTAAAACAGGACATAACGAAATTAATACGGGCTGTCTATAAAATATTTAAAATTTTACAATATTAAATGCAGAATTTTGAAAATATTTAAAACAGGAACTCATCTTTAAAAAATTTTTGCGAAGTTTTTCTATTAAGCTAGCACCACTTCATGTTTTGCATTTCGTTATCTTTTGTTAACAGCTTTACGTTTTGGATGATTGTTGTCTTGAAATTTTGATCATTTTATGGCTAAAAGAAGCTATATTATATAGGTTACGCAATTTTATTTGAACATAGACTAAATAATGTAGGGTTTTCTATAAAAATCATAGGCCCTTATCGCATCATATTCTATCATACATATTATCTTTGCATGGAAGTGGAATCAACAGTTACTGAGGTGTAATCAGTACGTTACACTATCGATTGCTCGCTTGAGGTGATTATGTGGGCCCTTTTACCCACATTGGCGCCGATGGCCTGCCGCCTGCCACATGATTCGATTTGATCCTTTCGTTTCTTGTTCAGTCTACTGATTCGATTCAGAATCAAATAACCTAATGCTAAGAAGAGAAGAAATTATTCATATTACATCAACAGTTCATCAAAGAAAGTTTCAAGAGTAAAAGTTAAGTTAATAAAAAAATTATTTATTGAAATATTTTTCTCATTAAACTTTTGAATAATAAACTTGTTTATTTTAACTTAGTAATAATACCATATAGAAAAATCCAAAGGATCTCTTACAAGAAAACTTATAATTAGGCGTGCGACTACAGTAAACAATTAGCTTTCAGAATTTAGTTTTCTTAATTTTCATTAAAGCTGATAACAATAGAAGAGCGTTGTCCTTTAAAACAAAAAGATTTAATTTATAGCTATATTCTTATATGTTTACTGATACAATATGCAGCTTTAAAAGTACGTGTGTTTTAATTGGGGAGAAAAAATGCATTTCTATTTATTAATTAGCTCTTAAACAATATTAAATAAATACTTTCTTAAATTTCATTACAGTACTGCGTTTTATAAAGTTTTGTATATAATCTTCAATGTTATTGCTTCACTAAAGAAAAGAAAAAAGGAAAAAAAAAAACATTACATTCACTTTCTGAAACTCCATTATAGACTCTAGAACAGAAAAAAAAATCCTCATACTTGTGAGAACGATTTAATCGATCATTTAATTCGGACAACATAAAAGTAACGAGCTACATAAGAGTAAATAATGTTATCTTTTGAGTTGGACACTTTCAGTAGACCAACTAAACACTTTTGTATTGTACAGGAAAAATCTTAAGATATTCTAACATTATAGAATACTTTGAGTGATAAGAGGGAAGAGTGAAAAACGGACAATAACAAACTGACGAACCGGACATTGTTGGAGATATTCTTTTCCTAAAAGTAGAATTTATCCAGATAGAGATCTATGTCCTTCATAGATTCATACTCTATTGCAGAACAACACAAAACAAAATTGTCATCTTACTGCTGTGAAATCTTCTTCCTCTTCTTCGATCCTCTGTATTAAATAGAATAAAATTTTCTTCTATTATTTACGCTTAAAAAATTGTCTCGATAAATAAAATAAATTTTTACATTCCGTGCCTTTTTTTTGTAAATATTTTAATAGTCTAAAAATATAAATATAGGAATTTTCTAAAATATATTCTGTAAGAATATAATATACTATTTATATATTGGAGAATATAATCCGTCAAAACTTTCTAAAATATATTTATTGTAATAAATTTCGTGCTTTCATACTCGAAAGCACAATAATTCATTTCTTCGTCCGGAATAAAAAGTAAGTTGCAGAGAGATGTTAAAAAATTAATACTAAATATAAAGAGAAATTTTTGCATATAATATTTATTTTAAGCAAGGGAAGAAATACTTACTAAGACTGTTTTTCCAACTCTTTTTTGCTTTTTTTACCCAAAAAGTTAATTGAAATATAATATTTAGAATTTTTATAAATTTTTAAAAGTTTTGAGAATAAAAGAAAATATAAAAACATCACAAGTTATATATATTTTTATATTTAAAAAATATAAACGTCATGCAAGGTTTATGTTCATTCTTCAAACGTTATTTTATCTCGTTAGGTCGGAAAGTGTAGCAATTATGCTTAATTAAAAATAATTAGTTCAGTTCTTTCGGGATTTTGATACAATTCCTATTCTCTACAATTTTTTAAATTTATTTTATATCATTAAACTTTTTATGGTTTAATCTTATAAATCATTTAGTAAGTGAAAACTTTAAGGAAGAAAAAATAATATTTTTGACGCTAGCAATTTTAATATTATTTATCAGTGTGATATATTTAAAATAGATTATAATCTGTATAAAATTACAAAAATTATACATATCAAATTATTGCAAATATCAAATTATTGCATAAAATTTCGAATTTATAAAGAAGATAATCGTTATTTCCATTATAAAATCCGTTCTTTAATCTAAACCGGATTAAAAATTGAAGGCGCTATAATATTTATAATTTTTAAAGTTTGTTTGTATTAACCGCTAATAAGGAAGAGGTGTGAACGTTACTAATAATTAGCATCAGTGCGTGGAAATAGCGTGATGATCATTCTTTGATGTGGAGCCGTCGTTTCTGCTCTTTCATAGATGAAAGTAATTTAAAGCATTTCGACTTCATTTATCAATGTTTGATCTACTAAAATATATCTTTAGATGAGTTAGGAAAAAAAAGTCGTAAATCGAAAATTACGTACGTGCCGGCGCGTAATTTTGGCATAAAAATGATTGAATCAAACTTAAACTAATTTAACGGCTGAAAGACATCTTGTATCAAATTAATTTATATATAGAAATGCCGGTTTTTCGTGCGACATTTTTTTTTTTTTTACTTCTTAAGATAGTAAATAAGTAACCGTTATTTATTGTCGTGTAGTGTTCTGGGGAATATTCTGCCTGCAGCAAACTGCTTCTCTTAAGTCTCGATGCTCAAGGATCAAGTCACGGATTTCTCTTCGCTTGTTATCGAACAAGTCATCAGGCGTGATAATCAACTGCGCATGTGCACATGGATAGTGTTCTATAAGGCAAAAGATCGATGACGTGTTGGAAAGATCTCACTAATTCTCTATTTACGCTGCAATAAACAGCCTGATTGAGTCTCTTGTTTAATTAGCGTTTATATCCTTCCTTTTATTTGCTTTAAAATGAGAAATCGGTTAAACAAAAAAGCAATACAGTTATCTATAAAATAAGCAACTAGCAAAAAATAATATAAGTTTGTATATATGTATAACCTCAAACACAATCTAAGTAGTCAAACTGTTCTCTACTTTGCTTAATTAGATAATGACTTTGTGCTTGTACTCTCTCTCTCTCTCTCTCTCCACGTCGTTATCCGGAGATAGTCAGCCCGAAAATTTCGTTTGACGAGACAGTCTAACTAGAAGCTACCAGATAAAGAGCCATATCTATCTGATAATCGTAACAGGGTAGATAACTTGGAGGTAGTTATATATCGACCGAGTCTCTACAGGTAGTACGAAATTTCCTTTATGGGAGACTCGCGGATTCCCCATCTGATGGATTCTTTTCTAAGAATACTGCGATAACAATTTGCTTTAATGCAAAAGATTGTTGGTTATTAAAAGTTTTCGATGATAAATTCTTCTTAGACGTCCGCTTTCGAGACAAATGAATAAATTAGGACACGGATAAATAATATACTTACGCATTGAATAATGTATGTTAATCATCATTAAAATTCTTTCATGAAACACTTCCTTTTGACTTATATTAAAGGTTTAATGTTAATTTTTAGAAATTCAGGTACAGTAATGAGTTAAAACATCATGCATTCTTTACGCAGACATTCGTTGCAAATTATGTTTGAAATTATTATTATATCTTTAAACAGCAGGTAAATACGATATATTATGTCGTATAATTATAAACTAGTATAATTATTATTTTGTTATCTGTTAAAATAAGAAGCTTCGGGCAAAATATCAAAATTAAAAAAAAATTGCTAGCATCATTAAAACAAAGCTATTTTTTGCTATTTTAATCGTTAGAAACACAAAAGTATTAGGTTTGCTAAAGCACGCGTATCTGGTAACGCTTATCAGCATTTTCGCTAAATACAAAATTACAAATTTTGGCAGACATCAGTGAAAGGGAAAATTATGCTTCATTGATTCATTCAATCTCTATCTCCCCTCGTATCAAATGTAACGATCTGGTGAATCAGCTAGTCACGTGTTTGAAGTTGCAGGCAAAAATCCAGAAAAGAATCAATTGGACATCGGATAGCTAGCTAGCTAGTATGTTGGGGTCTTTACAATATTGACTTCAGGATATTAGATCTCGTCCATATTATGTTTAATATCTCATTCCAGAAAATTTGTATCCTTTCAAAATAAACTTTCTTGCTCTCGATTGCATTAAGTAGACCAGTTAATTATTCAAATAACAATCAATTATTAAGTTTCGCGAATTTTCTCAATATTTCAAGTAGGTCTTTGTTGTCTCTGTCTCTTATTCTCTCTCTTACTGTTTCCAGGAAGATCTCTCCATAAATTATACTTTACTCTTACAAAGTTTATGTTCAGAGAACGGGAAACAAATTGTTAATTCTGCTGGAAATAAAAAAAATCTTTATTTACGTGAATATAAACGTGTTAAACAATGGCACGTTTATAATATTTTTCCTCTGCATCACTGTCAGGAAGATATTAAAATGTTAACTGTGCCATGTCTGATAGACTATATATACATGACAAATAGTAAACAACGTGAGTTGTATGTCTATGGTTATTTTACATAAATTAATTCAACAGACATCAATCAGGTAGTCATCGGATACTAAAATAATAACATTTAAAGCTGTCATATATCAGAAGCGTTGACAATTTCTCTTAAATCATTGTTTAGAATTATAATATCTATCGTAGTTCATTCTTTAAACCACGTTAGGATGCTAGTCTGTCACGATAGAAATGGGTTTACAAAAGCAGTTGTTTTCAATATGCATATGCACATAATTCGTCAATCGTATGAGAAACAACGTCAATGGATTTTCGACATTTTCATGAATAAACTATATCCAGTAGTAACAGAATATTTACATCCGGGTAATTCCAGCTTCTATATATCTCTCTAACCTCTTTCACATGCATAATTAATTTGCAGATTGATATATTTGTTTATATTGCGGAAATTGTTTGATATATTTTTAGAAAAATCTGATACAGTCGGAAAAATAAATAAATTTGTTTGTAACAAACTTCAAAAACTTTTCATTTTTTTTCTTTCTTTCGGGCAAATTTAAAATCTTTTAAAAGAGGATTATTTTAATGAAGAAAAGTCTAAGATGCAAAGTACGTTGGTTTAATGCGTTTTCTTCAGTATCAACAAAGAAAATCGATGAATAGATAAATGAAATTTGTTATCGTAATTTAATAAAGTCTATACATAATAAATGTGTTTTTTTTTTTTTTTGTTGTTGTTGTTGTTGAATGTAACGAATTTGTTAAGAGTTTTCGTTAAAATATTTGCACGAATATAAAATACGCTAAATATATTTATAAATACGCGATGTATTTTCGATAAAAGAAAAAGAATCAATTTTTAAATTCTTTAAATTGTACGTTTGCCAAGAAAATAAATGCCGTAAGTGAAAAGTAGACATTAGAAATAAAGATAAATTTTCTTTGCTCTTACATTAATTTTATGTTTACAAGTTAGGTTCAAGCAGGGGAACAATTTTGTCAATCTCCCGTCCCGTTCGATTTGTAGAAACAGCATGTGATGTTGCCCCCTAGAGATTAGTCTAGGTGTAGCAACAGTCCGTCTCCTTCCAATTACCTCTACATCCGCTGACATGGCAGCTAATATAACGCCTTAAAATGACAGGAACTGGACGATTTTTGTCATCTCTATCTTGACAAGTCACATAATCGTGGCAATTAACTATTGTCTCCTACCTTCAATTATATATTTTTCTCTCTATTCCATTCACATACCGGCTTTACAACTAACTATTATTATTTTTTTTTTATTTTTTAAAAAGATATTAAACTGACGCAAGTACTTTTATGAGAGCTAATAATAATATATGCTTTTATAATGAGCAAAATACCGAAAATCTCATCTATTCCAACAAAATTAGATTTGTTTGATTTATATTTAATTTTTAAACGTAGAGAGATTATATTTTGAAACATTATTATTAAATAGCTTTCAAATGAAAATTAGTGGAATGATAAATAGTTGACAGTCAATATATTAAGGATATTTTATAGTGAGGAAGTTAGAAGGACATCCAGTTAAAACAGTAATTAGATCTTCATTTACGGAGGCCCTTCACTTCATTGTCTTGTTTACTTAATTATTTTTGTATCTGCTCTATTTTATTTAAAGGAAATGGTTTCTGTATAGAATGATTTGTAAGTTGAAAAAAAAAACTTTAAATTTTTATTGATATTTTAAAACGAAATTTTTAATTTACTGTTAAAATTTAATAAGAATTTACTTATAAAGTTTGTTAATATTATGGAAAAGAAAATATTGAGAAAAAGTAACTGTAAAGAAACAAAGGAAACCTTTTCAATTTTTCTAACGTAACAGTAACTGACTGAAAAGTGAATTTCTGATTAAATTGAAACTCTTGGGTAGAGAGAGAGAGGATAGGTTACTTTATATTTGGTTTTGTTCAAGGTTATGTCACGCAAACATATCACATCGATCCTGCTTAAGTTTTCAGCCGAATTCCTTAGACAAACTGATGATAAAAATTTCTGATTTAAAAAAAAATTTAAATTTTGAAAATCATACAAAATTTTAAAATTCTGTGTGCTTTCAAAATGTGTGTGCAAAGTCTACGGTCTGTGGTTATATTTTGATATGTTGTGTCAAAGTTCTCCCTAGCGATTTCATTGATTTTTTAAGCATAGTCCCATTCTATACGTTTCACCACTAGGATATGCTTGAAATGAATGGTAAATCCCTTTAACACGAATACAAAAATGTTTTATCAATAGCTTAGCCATGCACTAAAAAGTTACTCAAAGACATCGGAATCATTTAATCCTCTTACAATACAATAGTTAGGATGTGAATAGACACGTGTTTACATGGCAATGTGGACAGATGGTCGACAGAGGGTGGTTTTTTTCTTCCCTTTAACATCACAGAAGCACGTGCTAGGCGGTGACAAGGCGAATGACGTGATGTGACATTCGCAAGATCAAAGACCGCACTACTGTGAAACGTTTCTTTACAGATGATGTCATTATATTGAGTACATACTACCCACTGAGAAAGCTAAAAAAGAAGTTAAAAACAAAAACAAATCATTTTAACGATCTTTCCTTTGAACGGGCCGCTATTTTCTCCATTTTCTAACTAAACTGCTTGGTTTTCTTATTAACTCGACTGTATACGAAATTTGTACAAAGTCGTAAAAGTATTATGCATGAAATTATTGTTAATCAATAGTAAAGAGCAATAAGCTGCATGATACAGTTTCATTCGAGAACCGTATTCACTTTAATGAAACGACATAACTTTTGTTGATTTGCCCTCTATTGTGCATTATTATTGATATTTTTTCCGTTCTAACAAAGTTTGTTATATATTCTTTCTGTATGACATGTTCGAGGAATAATAAATGGATCGTGTCAATCAATATTTTCGTTGTTGTTAGATCTATTCACTGTGAATATTACGGAACTACATATCTCAAAATCTAACAAGAATTTATGGACATATCTATAACTGAAAATCTGGTTTATGATAGTCTCAGAAACATAGATAAGTTTATGATAGAGTACAGACTATATATTTGACAAAAGTATGAAGAAATATAGATACTGAGAGGTTTATAGAAACACGCAAAAATGATTGTCAAAGTATAGGAAAGAAAATGCGAATAAGTATAGGGATCCGTGTTTTCTATTCTTTATTTTAATCTATATTTGTGAAAAAAATCATAGAAAATTTAGAAAAGTATCCGGAGCTATTTTATTTTTACAAAATTTAATGTATTTTGATGTCCAAAACTTTTATCAAATATTATTTTTGTTTTAAAATTCGAATACATCGCAACTGAAGAGTTTCTTGAAAATATTGAAGTTCGGTAATGTTTCAAGCAGTCTAGACAGATGTCTTATATGCTCTTCTTTTAAAATTTATTATATTTTTCTAAAATTTTAATTTAACTGAAAAGTTATACAAATTTTTTTAAAATAAACTTTTACCGAAAATTAAATCTTAGAAATAAATAGGAAACTAAATCAAAATTCAGCAATTACTAAGAAAAAATTTAAATGTTTCTCCTTAATGCTTTATAATGCCAATTGTTGATCTATATTTTTCTATTTTTTAAATTTTATTTTATAAATTTTATACTTTCTAAAATTCTATTGATTCTATAAATTTATATAAAAAATTATTTTATGCTTTAAAATCACATTTACAGATTTATAATGTTTCTGAATAATTTTGTGGAAATGCAACTACAGTATTTATTATCTCACATTTTGAATAATTACCAATTTTATAAAATATTTGAACGGGAAATTACTTCAATTTTATTTAATTTTTCTTCAGTATTATCTTTATATAAAGTCAAACATTCAATTTACTCAACGTTTCATCAAATTAAAATTTCAAAGTACTTATCATATATTTTCTTTCTTTTCGCCAATTTAATTCATTATTTGCCATCTGCACGAAATAATTGACTGACATAGTAATAAATACAAAGTGCAAAATGACGTATCGTCAACTCACACAAGTAAGAGAATTCCTATTACACTTTTATCTGATCGGACGGGGTATTAGAGTAACGAGTGGATAATTACAGAGAGGAACATTCAGAAAATATCAGAGTTTATACCCGATTGGATATCTCTTCTGTTTAATGATAGGTTGTGGGAATTAAGAAGACTATAGAGTGCAATACGTTTTGTGATAGTTGCACAGGTTCTCTACTCATACCTGAACAAATGCTGTAATTATAAATGTAATAGCTAACGTTTTCGACGAAATAGCTACTTACATACAAACGTTATTTGTTCTAAAGATTCATTAAGATCAAGTTTCTAGAAAAGTACTTTTGTTAAACAATAAAAACTTCGAAGAAGAAATTATTCATGGAAATCTAGGTTTAATATTACAATATATGCATACAGTAATCATATATGCAAGCATATATATTTTTTCGTTAAAAATACTTTGCCCGTTTTCATTCAAAAGAAATACTAAGAGAAACTAATAATATGCTATATATTAAAAGCAAAAGTATATATAACCTACATCTTTTTTTTACGCTTAAAAATATGTATTATTAGAAAAAAACTAACTTTCGGATTTATGCGACAGTCAAAACTTTGTTAATAATAAATAATTACTAAATTTAAAAAAAAAAATTAAATTGTAGTTCCTCTAAAAAAATTAAATCCGCAGGGGGCGTTGCGATCTACAGATGGCTGCCATAGTGTGAAGTTCGAAGAATTTCTCCCGTTATTCAAATATTTCATATGCTTATTGCTATTATTATTATATTCAAAAAATATTACTGGGTTTAATTAAATATTACAGTTAAAAGTGAACGGAAAAGTTTCTATTCGAACAGTCCAACTTAATCTTATTACTTTTATCCTAAACATTTCATGCTAGATAATTTACTAATAGAAATTAAATTAGAAAAATAATCGAAACGAGTTGTATTAATCCTATTTTTCAGTTATTTGAATAATAATTACAAAGTTTTCGTAAAATTCTTCTCCATTCTGCTTTGGTATTTAATATTTGAAACATATTGCAGTTTTTGTTATTTTCTTTGGCAAACTATTCATTGCATTCCTATATATGGTATATACATATTACATAGCATAGTTTATTACTTAAAATATTGTCAAGATATTTGAGATATGGCTAAGTGAAGAATAGATTTTACTTCCCCAAGGGTGAAATATTAAATATACTTCCGCTTCTAGGATTCCATTAAAGATCCACTCACTCAATCTGCTTCCTCCCCTACGCGTGTTCCATTCTTCAAATGGTCCATAAAATTGGAATGATCCGGGATTCGCTATGCACGCAAAGAATCCTTCTCTGTTTTGCTTTCCTTCCAGCAAAAAATAGTTTTTTTTACTGGAAATATTTTTCTGCTTCTTTTATCATCTGAAATAACGTTTTGTTTATTAGTTTTACAAACTTATCTACTTTTTTCTGTATATATATATATTTATTTATTTTATAAACTGGATTAGGTTTTAGTTTTATTAAATGAAATCGTGTAATTTCATTTATTTAAATCTCATTCTTTTGTAACTTTCACATATTTTAAATCCCTTCAGCGAATTGTGTCTACCAGAATTTCAATTTGGAATTCATACAAATGGTTCCGACATTTGCTTCCTGTTTTGTGCATCATTCGATAAGCTTCTATAAAATAACTTTTGAAGTTAGAATTGCCTCGAGGTTTATTATTCAAAGCAAGAAAACTTGCTTTTATCGAAAATTGGAAATTTAATAAGGATATGATAATTAACGAAAGCCATAAAACTGAAATACGATATTGCATAGTTTGAAGAAGTAACGAAATATAATTATTTTTAATTTTATTTCTAATTAAATGTACTTAGTTATGAATTAATTACTCTAACAATTAACTTATAAATTTATATTTAAATGTGAGAAAATTATCTGGACTAATTATTTTCAATAATAACTAACTAAACTCGATTTACGTTTAAGTTTTATTTGTTTAGAATGCATATAAAAGTGAAACATTTCGAAATCATTCAGACTGTTATCCAGATTATCTATAATGTCTGATTCTTAATATTATTTAAGCTTATTAGTTATCAGCTTAAAATTATTATTCCCAAAGGTTAACTTTCTTTTCTTAAGTTAACTCGCTTGTGTTCCACTCATGCAGTTTCTAACGGATTATTCTTTATTATTACTATGATTTGAAAACAAGCCAAAATTACTTCAAATTTTTAATTTACTATCTTTAATTTTAACAAAGCACTTCAATAAAAACGTCTGGTGAGACGAGTTAGAAAAACTCTCGTAAGAATTTCAATAATAATTTCATTCGTTAAATTTCAAAATGTTACCAAAAAAAAAAAAAAAAAAACACTAAAGGGGAAAGAGAGGAAAAAAGGGTTTTCTTTCAGTATTACTTTCAGAACTTTATGGTTAATTATGACATGAAGAGGCAATTAAAGATTACCTGTCTCGAACAACCTATCGTTGTAATTACTTTTTCTAGTAGCTTGCATCTATCAGATTGAACAGTTAGTACTCTACGCATTTTTCTGTTACTGATGTCTCTTATATAACCTTAAATATGTTGTCTTACCTTTCTTGGCAACTTGGGATGTATAACTTTAAGGAGACTTAAAGAAAAAAAATCTTGAATTTTTTAAAACATGTTTCACATGGCTTTTTAAAATTTTCTATTTTAAAATTGTAACTTAGAATAAATGAAGATTTTTTAATTCGTTAATTACTATTGCTTTTTTCCCTTTTTGCTAATTTTAAATAAAAAAATAATTAAATGGAGTTTTTTAAATATTAACAAAAAAAAAAAAAATTCAAACCTTTTTTTTATTTTTTGTTGTTCATTAACAAGAATAGACGTTGTTTGTTTAATTAAATACATGAACGTTCTTTACTGCATCTATATTCTAATAGTGTATCTCTCTCTATGAAATATGCACGCTGTAAGCAATTAAATTTGCCTCTTAAATGTTTTAAATGATTAAAAAAATATACAAATAAAAAATTTATTTGTATTTTATATGATGGTTGCTTACTATATAATTAAAAAGTAAAATAGCGAAACATTTTATAAATTTATCGAAAAACTGTTCACTTATATTTTATTAACTGTATATTAACTTATAATTAAATAAATAACCATCAATAATAATTATTAACTTCTGCATGTGTTCCATGGACGTACTTACAATCAAATATTTATAAAGTCGAAATATATATATATTTTTTTTACCTTACAGTATTACAGAATTTGGTATATTTATTTTGTCATAAATGAATATTTGATTTGGAAACTTCTATAAAGTTTCCAAAATATTCAATTTTATATCGATGCCATTTTACTCTTGATTTTTTTTCTAATCCCGAATGGGTTGGGTATTCTCCATTGTATTTCTGATAACCAGTCATAAATCTTTCAAACTTGAAAAACTGATAGAGGGATTAGATTGGTTATTTTTCTATAAAAAGCTGTCTGTTTCCCAGTATAAATTGAATTATATACTTACATAACGCTATTTCTTATACACCGGTGTATGGTTTTATTATCACCTTTATTTTCGAATAACACATAAGAACGATCTGGAAAGAAAAGATAAAATAATTCATCCAACAAATAGTTTATAAAAGAAATTAAAATAATCCCTCATTTACATAACATTGTGCAAAAATTCTGATTATTGTTACTGTTCGCTTATATAATAAAGAAAATTTGTTAAAGGAAATTTTTTTAAGCCGGAACTTTTTCTGTGTATAGAATTTTCTATGTGTGCAATTTTATTTTGCGACGAATGAGTATTTTTAGGACGATTTTTTTATTTTTTCTGTTATAAAAGTTATAATTTAAATTCGTGTCGAATAGAAAATAGATAAATTAAATCAGTGTTTATCAAAAATCTTCGCGAATTATTGCTTTCTGAGTTGCGAAAATTACAGGTTTAAGAATACCTACATCAACCTTGTTATTCGTTATTACAGAAGCGTAATATTTATTTTTAGATTATATCAATTTTCTTTACTAACACGATCTTCTCGTTTTGCTGATTAAGAAAATAATTGACGAATAAATAACTCTGATAATTTATTTATGACTCATAATAGTTGGAGTTTTAATTAGTAAAGTAATTTTAGTTTTTGTTGACCTCCTACTAGAATAAAAGTTAATCACAAAAGAATATTCATTTTTAATGCACTCAAAAATTATTTGTAAGGAGAAATAGATGAGCGAGAGAAGAAAAAGTTTCAAAAAAGAAAAATATGAGTCTAATCCGTATTTATACTTCTTAAGCTTCATGTATTTAAAATAACATATAGGATATTTTATGTAATAACAAAAATACAGAAAAATTTCGGATGGATGACATAGTTTTGAGTTTTTCTTGTCTCGTTTCATCAGCCGTGTTCTTTTATCTTCATTCAACTATTGTAAACTGAGATTTATCGTACGACTTTATGAAACTGGATAAATTTAAATTTACATTCTGCGTTATATTTCTCTTTTATGCATAAAATTTGCTATATACGTAGAATATATTTTACTTAAAACTGCGAATATTTTTTAATAAGACGTTATTAATTAAGAAAAAAAAATATAAGTTAACATTTTTTTTAAGTATGAATACATTTTTAGAGAGAAATTCACGCTCTAAAATATATTAAAGATAATAGGATAAAAATTTTCGAATTTTCATTAAAAATATAATTTAATCATTTATATGGAAAATATTGAAGTATCCATGATACATTTAATATTTTGTATTAATTCTAAAATAGAACAATCTTTTTTTTTTTTTGTATAATATATGGAAATTGTTTGATTTGAAAGAATCCAATATCAAACAGATATGATTGAAATCGTTTTTGCAAATGTTAACGGAAATAAGGTTTTTTTTTAATAATAATAATTTTTTTCCCGAAATTTCGGATCAATATTCATGAATTTTAAATCAAAAATCAAAACATTATACCAAAATTACTGATTATTATACAGTGCAGTATTTTGTGCTAATTTATTCATAAATAGATAACTCGTTGCACAGTATTTAATGTACCCAAATCATTTTTGGTATAGAATCAATTATATTCATGTAATTAACTGGTAAACTGGGAAATAAAGAAAAGTTAAAACTGAAATAATTTATTTTTCCTACGGTAAAGATATTGTAAAGGATCAGAAGAGAGAGAACCTTTTTTAATCCTTAAATATTGAGAGAGAAATATTATTATAAAAATTTATATATTATATATTTGTTATAAAAACTCATTATCGTAATATATTTTGATGATTATATCTAAATACTGTATTTAGTACTCTATTTTTTAGCGAATTTGCTAAAGTTTATGAACTTGGCTAAAATTTTCTATATGTTTGCATTAAGAAACTTAGCTTTTGGCACTTAGGAGATTTTTAGATCGAAAATATATCTAATATCTCGTTTATTTTTCAAAATAAGTCCTTATAACGTTTCGATTTAAAGAAATAAAAGAGCTAGTGCATGAAAATGTTCTTCCATCATCGTTTCGAAGTAATAGCTGAAGAAATCTTGTTATGTATACGTCAAGGGTGTTATACGAAGCAGCCCCAGAGACTTCTCTATTCTCTAACTTCGTATTTTTCACAGAGGAACTGTTGGAATTGACAGATTTCAGATATTCGGTCCGAAATAGGAATTTCACTATCAAAGAATAGCAGAAATTCAAGAATCTAACTTAATGTCAATCATTTCCTATTTTCTGTTGAACTTGTCAGAGTATTTTCGCACGCTTGGTTAAATATGATTAAACTCTTATCGCCAACGGATTAATCGATCACAATGAATTGATCTCATTAATACATTTTCCTGATTTATCAGACATCCAACTGAACTGCACTGTAATAGAATAAACCGTAAGACTGTAAGATAGCATCTTCTCTTTAATGTTAGCTTAGAAGAATAAAACTTAAAAAAAGATTAATAATATTTGACTTCGCCAAAAATCTTATACAGTAACTCCTTTCTTTTTTTCGTTTTTTTTTTCTTCTTTCCTTTGGTATTAAGCACAAAAAAAGATTTCAAAAATAGCAAAAAAATATCATTAATAAGACATACTTTATGGCACGGAATGAGGTATTCCGTTGTATTCGATATATCAATATATCTATATAGATATGATTGAAAAGAAAGGAATACATTTTTATAAATCCTTATCTCCCACCGGAATGAAATTCTTCTTGAGATGGCAGTCTTTGCAAGAAAGACATCTGGCTTATTCCCTCGGGGTCTTCCAAGCCTGCTTTTATAAACAGATATATATCCTTTGTTCTACGGTATTTATCCAATCCGAGCTTTTATATATCCGGATAGATTCGGTGTAGAAAACAACCGGTTCAATTTGGAACCAGGTGCTGAAAGAATCTGCGTTTTGTAACGCCGTGAACGATAAAACTATATAGCTAAAATTTAAAAACGAAAAAAAAATCAAAAAGAAGAATCCATATAGGTATTTCATCGATAAAGAATAAAATGATTGAAAAATAAAAGCGAAGAAATAATAACAGATTTTTGAAATCTTATTTCAAATCAAAACTACCAGATAAAAATTCCTTTTAAAATCGTAATATAATATAGTTTGATTTAATAACCACATTTAGATACGATAGTATCTCCTAGCAATGTCTTTGCCTTACCAGATTGACTATTACGATATGTTTTCCAACAAAAACTTCCAGACTTCCTCGCCTGTTTCGTAAGTACTATACTGTGTAGTTAGGAGGAAAAAAAAGTGCAGCTGTAACGTTTAATCTGTGTTAACGATCATTTCTTATTTTCTTTAAATGTAACAGACTCCTCTATCATCAATAAATTGTATGATTCGAGAAATGAAGTCTGTTTTTTTTAAAACAAATCGGGAATTTTCAAAAAAAAAAAAAAAAAAAAACGGATAAGAGTAATAATGCTTTGCATTCGAGTCACGGATGCTTTTCTAAAGTGTTTCGCGATGTAGTTAATTAAGAACCACAAAATAGTAACACGTTGTGGAATTACGTTAAGCTACTACCAATTTCTTGTAAATAAATGGATATACCTTAAACGTGCTGTCTATTGTCTCTTTTTCTCTCTCTTTTTCTTTTTCTTCCTTTCGTCAATGTTACCATGGTTACTAGACTTGACTTCAGATCAGATTCCAACATGGGTTCGAGAAAATTAACTTCGACCTTCTCTTTTTTTTTTTTTTTTTATTCTTATAACAAACAATACGGCTTTTGTTGATTTTCTCTTCGTATTGCTGCTATAATTACCTACTTAGATGTTCTAGTGCTGGAGTACAGTTATGAGAGAAGGCAATCGTTCTCTTTACTTTCTACGAAATCTATAATAATTTTGACTAATATCGTCGTAATACTATAGTTTCTTTATATTTATTTTTTAAAAATACAATTGTTATTATTTCTAACTAAAATATTTTTAAGGCGACGTAATATATAATATTATTTCTTTTTATTTTTCATAAATCTTCAAACTAATTTTTCTTGACAAAAATTTAAAAATAGATCACTTCTTGTAAAGAACCGAAATCGTATTCTTTACACGAATTACTAACTTTAAAAAAAAAAAGAATTAAGAACGTTTTTCTAAAAATCTAAACTTAAAAATAATTTGTTCTCTTCCCCATCTTAATACAGCTCACGATTTCCCATCTTTATCTTTCTTCATCACATTCTATAAAATGAAAAAAAGAGAGGGGGGAAAAAACTATTCCTTCGGGATTAGTCCCGAAAATTTTACGATTGGCCTTAATTTTCTGAGTATTCCCAAGTATTGCATTAAGCAAGAAATAAAATAAATGAAATGGAAATCTTAAACGAACAACAAAACGTAAAAGCTGTTTGTTCAGCACTTGTTTTTCTTAATGTAAACAGAGTATACTATAACTCATTACGTGATTCTATAATAATTGACAGAGGTATTACTTCCGCCTATATAAAAAAGAAAGAAACTTCACAAAAATTTGTCGGTATAAAGTTTTCCTCGAATATTCCCGAAGAAATATTTTCGTATGACAATCAGTTATAAATCTTGCAGTGCAGAACGTAGATGCTGACATTCAATAACGGAACTATGCAATTTCATTCAAAATTCAATTTTAGAAAATTTGTGAAGGAAATTTATATTATTTTCAAAAGAGCTTGTTGATAGTTATAGTTACATGGCAATTTGTCTTTAAAATTTCCTCTACTTTCGCATATAAATCCTTTTCTGAAACCATTTGTCGATTCCACTCGTCTTTATATCATTCTCCGATAATAATTGCGAGAAAGATTTTTTTTAAAAGTCTTTAAAATGTTAAAATTATTCTTTTAAAAGTTTAAATAGATTTTATTAACAGCATAAAAGTATATTACTTCACTGGCACAAGTTTATATGTAGAATAGAAGCTGTTCAGAATAATTCACAATTTTATGTTTTATATGAAGAAAATAACTTCAGTTTTTGATATAAAACATAAAATTAATTATCAGTTTTCGCATAACAGATAATAGGCTTTATAACTTAAACGTGATTTAAGTTAAAACTTATTTTGTCTCTTCATAAAGCAAATAATTAAATTTACTAAACTGCTTTTAATTAAAAATTAAATGTATTATTAAACTAAAAAATGATGATTAAAAGCAGAAAAAAAAAATTAAAAGAATATTATTCCCAGCGAAGAAAGTGGCTTCGAATATAGATTTTCTATTATGTCTGACGATACTTAAAGGTAAATAAATTTTCCATTTGTAAAAATTTCATTTGTCTCGTCCCGACTGAAGAATGTTATTTTAATAAATCATCTACTTGCAAAGTAAATTTATTTGGGAATTTTTTCTATTCGATTATGCGAGATTTTACGACGGTTAGGAAGTATTATTATTACTTTTCTTAGAATTATAAACGGAAAAAATTAAGATCATAATACTACTGTAAATGAATTCGATCGCGTTATTTGATTATCAGAAAAATTTATAACGTGGATTTATAAGTTCATTAAATAAATTAAATTTTAAACATTCTTTGAAGAAAAAAAAAATTATAAATAAATCCAAGAATTTATATAAAAATTCTGGAAATAGTGAGAAAATATCAAAAGTGTGTTTCAATCACGAAATCCTTTATTAAGTATCAACTTCCGAACTTGGATTAATGTATAAAATAAGTCTATTCATTACATTTAAATTAAAAATCCATTTGCTCGCTGAAGCGAACAGTTTTTCTAAAGTTAAAACGAAAAAAAAATAAAAAATTCAGCTCATAAATTATATTTCTCGTTCAAATACTAATAAATCTGTAGACTTTCGTGACAAAGCAGAAACCTTTTAAAATGCTGGCATTAATTATTTGCGCTATTAATTGGCAATAAAACAAACAAGAATAACGATGAATAATAATTAGTAATAGATTTTTTTTGCTTGTTACTATATTATAAAGTATTAAAATAACTATTTATTTATTTATAATAATTATCTTGTGGATACGTTAGTGTGTTACGTATAAAGATCGGAATCAGTGAGAAATATGTAACTGTGTGTTTCTCATTGATTCTGATTTTTTTTCTTTTTTTTACTACTATCTATCCTTGAAATTATGTCATTAATCAAGTACTTAAACTGTTCAGGTTTATATATCAGTACAGCTTAATAGATGCAATTTATTTCTGAAATATTCCCATTTTTCTCCCCTTTTTTATTTTTTTCCTCTCGTTTTTCCTATTATTCTTGTCGACGATCGCAGATATTTCTCAATATTTGTTTATTAAGCAATGTCATATTTCAATCGGTGGTGTCAGGAATTTTTCAGTTCATCTGAATTACACGAAATGCATTCACTCATAAAAATAATGCTAAAAATACCGTAAGTCACCGGATTCCCATATAATTGCAAAAATTTTCTTTCCTCGAGGGAACGAAGAAATTAATGAAAACTAAAGAAATTCAGTTTAGAGAAGAAAAGCTTTCTGGTTTGCTTCCTTTTCACAACTGGAAAGAAAAGCAGTTGCTGAACTATGGCATAAATCGATTGCAGGTAGGATTATTAAAGTACACCAAGTCAACTGGAAACTTTTTTCTCCTTGCAGCTTTTTTTAAATCACTGGAAAAATAAAAAATGAAATAGCAAATGGAGGTTTGTACTCTCTCTTTCTCTCTCTCTATATATATATATATTTCCTTTATGAAATCATTCGTTCGACTCATATAAAATTATTAAACAATTATAAAAGTCGTGGTTTTTTTTTTTTATCAATTTTATAAAAATAAGTAATGTTTTAGGAGCTAAAATAATTTCCGTTGCCGAAACGTTTCTGTAGCAAATAATTTCGACTATATCAAAGTAGGAAAAAATATAAAAACAAAAGTTTTTTTAAATTAAACAATTTTAAACATAAGTTTCTGTGTCGAATTTATTTTCGATTTAGTAACATCGGCGAGTTTTAAAAGTGGTCAAAGTCTGCGGTTTGACGTCTAAATGATCCAAAGTTTGATAACTTCGAAGAATTTAAACAGGAAATTCGTGTTGTTTATAATATATATAAGTGCAATATAAGCTTGTACATCGTGTGAATACAGTTGTAAAAATGCTTGTTACAAAATGTAATTTTGAATGACTATTACTAGCAAATTCGATTAAGTAAATAGATTAAAAAAGTTTTAATAAAATCCATTTTTTTTTTTGTTTTAATGCAGATTTTCTTTTAATTATTTAATCTGATTAAATTGGGATAAACTATTTTTATAATGGTGAAATAAAGCAAGATTTTCACAATAATAAACTTTAAAAAAAAGAAACTAACTTTTTTTTTAAAGATAATGTAACTATTCAAAAAAAAAAATAACAGCTTCGGAACTAAGGGGAACATATTTCATGCAAAAGAATTTGAAATCCGAGAAAAGGGGAAATTACCGTTCGGATCCTTTGTAGATCCCAAGGAAAGTAAAGATAAAAGATCATAGTCAATCCTACCCTTCTCTTGTCTCTATGACAAATGTTCTTTCGGATGATCGTGCATGACAATGTCTCCCTCGTGACATTTTGACCCATTGTCTTCTCAACCACCTGGATGCTGCTTGCGGTTTCTGATATCTTCTATTTTTCAAAAATTTCCCTTAAATATATTTCCCTTTATATGAACTAAAATTTAAACAACTAATTAAACAACGAAATAATTGTAATGATATAATTCACGTGTTTGTTAATTTTTTACGCGATTTAGAGACACAAAAAGTTACTTTTTAAATGTCAGAAAAGAAGATCGATATCCAAATATTGCAATATATAATTTTGAAGCATATTTTGTTGGATGAATAAACAGAGCATTTACAGAAAAGGTTAAGTCTAATGTATAATACTTCATACTTTTGAGAGATTGGAAGTTAAAACTCAAAAGTCAACATTTGAAGTGTGACACAATGGTATATATAAACTGTAAATTTTTTTTCTTCTTTTAGTTGCGAAATATGATT
This sequence comes from Androctonus mauritanicus, assembly GCA_011317285.2. Classification (NCBI taxonomy): domain Eukaryota; kingdom Metazoa; phylum Arthropoda; class Arachnida; order Scorpiones; family Buthidae; genus Androctonus; species Androctonus mauritanicus. The sequence goes on from WUQG02454835.1 coordinate 21,451, forward strand.
TACGAAATTTATTAAGTTACGAGAGAGAACACCAGAGAATTTCAAAAATGGAATTCTTTCAGTACTGATAACAAGAATAAATTTCAAATATTAAAAAGAAAAATTGATATTTACCAATGTTTTGAATAAGTAAATGTTATATCGATCAGAAAAAGTCAAATATACGCCAGAGTATCTTTTTATATATACATATCTTTGGTCTTTGGTCTTAAAAAGTTTTCTTTGAATAAAACATAATATATATAATAAATCGAAATATATTCATACTTTTTTTACTACTACTACTACTATTATTATTATTATTATTTTAAAAATTTAGTTGAGTCATAAAAATTTAAATATCAAAACTGTCGTCTTTATTATATTATTAATGTAACTTAAGCAAAGAATTGCAGAAAATGATAAAGACAGAGAACACTTAAGTGATAGGTAGATTAAAATGACTAAATACGAGAAAGTCATTAATAAGATTAACTGCTCCCATTTGGGCAATATCATTAATTTTTAAAGATGATTTTCATTCGAACTATTCAATATTAAATGTATTTAAAATATACGGCATTGAATACAAATAAAAGTGATATATGGACTTCAATTAAATCGCTGAAATCTGTTCCGCAAATTTTAATATAATTCATTTTTATGCCTACCAACGATGGACACACATATATTTTCCAATTCGAAAATTTTTAAAAATTGCAAGAAATTTAATAATTTATATCAAAAAATAATACAATCTGAACTGAAAATTTCCTTCAGTAATTTTTCTCCTGTTTATACAATAAACAGACTGTAATAATTAGAAGGAAAAAAAAATTATTTTGCACAGATAACTTGTATCGAATGTTTCACTATGTAATTTTCAATAGGAGAATTTTTAGCGCGGTAAATATTGTAAACAGTTCGAGTTAATTAAACTATTATTTTTAAGATGTTTCCATTCTTTTTGAACGTGTAACGCTGAAAAAAAAAGAAAGTAGTTTCTAATTTTCATGACTGATAACCTATAATCATTTACATTAAACAACTCATTTACTTATAATAAAGATATCTTCGAGCTTAGCGCAATTAGTGTTCCATTAGCAAACAATCTTTTGTTTATATATCGTTAATGAACTGTGTAAAGGGGAAAAAAGGGGTCGAAATATTGTTTCTTTTACATGAACCTATCCTAATTTATTCTCTATCATTTATTGACTAATATAAAATTATAGCATCGCTAAAATTTAACAACTTTTCTATATTCTGTAATGCGAAGACATTTTTAATTGTTCCTTTTATTTATTTTAAAAATTTTTAATAGTCAAAATTTATTCTAGATTCTTAAATAACAGCCAGATGCTTAATGATAGAAATATATATTTGAATTTTTTGAACTCGATGTAGAATAATATTCAAACTCTCATCAAAATCTAAATATTGAACTTAGTTTCAATGTCAAAAGTAGAAAATTATTATAATTTTACTTCAAATAGTTGTATATTTGTACAGTTTTTCCTCTCCCTCTTTACAATTATAAGTTTTTAAGATTTCATCATTAAAAAGGAAGATCTTTTTTCTAGAAAACGAAAGATCATTATTTTCTAGTAAGAAACATTTACCTTTCTAAATGATTCAATACTGCCATCTACATTAAAAAACAGAATTTCTTAGAAAAGTGCAGCGATCAAAAGAAGTGTTTTACTATATTTAAAAAATAAAATGGTGGAGGATTTTTATGTTAAAACTGCTATAGTCGAGATGTTTCGCATCAGATAGATGTTTTTGAGAATATATGGAAAAGGTTCAATAATTGTATTCTATACGATCTGAATGCCATCGGATTGGGCTGTATAATAATAATAATAATAAAAGAAACCCTTATATTATAAAACCGTTTCTATGTCTCATAAATATAATGTTAAAATTTTAAGCGGATTTCACGAACAAACATAATATCGCCAAAAAATATAGAAAAGTTTAAATAAGGATAAGAATATCTTGAAAAAATAACTTATCGATATATATTCTTAGATTGATATTATTTGTTTGAATATATTTGCACCAGAAAAGATGGCTAGCAATAGGATTAGGATGCTCCTTCAAGAAATTCTTAGATAGTAACTTTTTGGGGACGTTAACAAGTCTAGACTTAGGGTATGTTTGGTTAGTTCCAGACGAATATTCTCTTGCTGTGTGTGTAGAAATGATATGAAAGAATAACATTCGTCACAAAAGCTCCTGTCTAACATTCAGATCGTGGTTCAAATATACCTACCAGAAATCTGGTGTATTTGCCATTCGGCCTTAGAAAGAGCTAAGAAACCGTTTCAGACCGACACGAAGACGTTAAAGAACTATTTTATCTATTTACGTACGATTTGGAAAACTAAAGCAAAAATCTGTAAAAAAAGAAATTTTTTTCTTTCAAAGTTTATAAAAGAATATTCTCTCCTAAATTTTATTTACATCCTCGACTTTTAAGACTATATTTACTCTGTAATATATTATCAAAGAATCCTTTTTTCGGATAAGTGTCTACATAGTTAAACTCCTAGATCTAGAAGAGAGTCAAATATATTCTTTTCAAAATTCCAAATATGTTTTATGTTTATAATAAAATTTACGCGATCGTATCGATAATTTACTTTTTATTCTCATAACTTGGCTGTTTCCTTGAGACCTTAATTATTATTAAAAAAAAAAAAAAAACAATTTAAATCGTGTTCATAAGCAATTGAATGCAAATCTTTATTTTTTGCATTCAGTCGCTTATAAACTCTCTACATCAATCAAATGCACAATAACTCATTCGGTCACGGACTATTCTTATGATTTCAAAGACCACATATCATTCTAATCATTGTAGAGTGAGACGAAAAATGAATGAATGCATGTCGACTCAGGTACTTCATCGTTCTCTTATACTGCTTGCTTCACTTCAACAATAGCTCTCTAACGTAATGACAATTTATCAAGAAAATATACATTGGTGTCATTATTAAAAAAAAAAAGAAAAAAACATACATAAATACCGAATTTATCATATATATTAAAACCAGGAGCGATAATTTATCATTAAAATCCGGGCAAAAATAATGATACTTAACTTTATTACAGTATTTAATATCGTTGTTCCTCTCTACAACTTTAAATTGCTGTGTGTTTAATTACAGCAGCAGTTGAAGTGCTACTTAAACTTTTGGGTTATAGTAATCATTTATAAAGGGCAAAAGATAATTTTGGTAACTCTTTCCAGATATTCAGATGGGGAGGTTAAATTATACAAACCAATTTCGTAATGTGCATCAATCTGCGATAAATCTAATAGGATATAAAAAATATATATATACATTTTTTCTAGATTGTAAAGTTTTTAGTTTTCGATCAATTTATTTTTTCATTCTTTAATTTATTATTTACTATCATTTAGATATTTATTTTATTTGTCGTGTTCTAAAATTTCATCTAGAAAAGAAATAAATAAATAAAATAGTCGAAACAATGTCAACATCATTCTGTAAAAAACATTTCCGTTTTTCCAAAACCAGTTTCCGGTCAAAAAACAATTTCTGTTTCAGTTCCTTTTTCATTTTTCTTTTTTTCGTTAAGAATGGTTCATTTCCGGTGAAAGTAAACTAGAAGATTCTAGAAAAAAGTTTTTAAAAACCTAAGCATATATATAGACTTACGATCAAACCTTATTAGTAGCATCTTCAGCAAGAGAAAACGAAAAAATAAAATAAAATAAAAAAATATATATATAGGAAAAAATTGCAAAATTCCGTGCAGTTTTTCTTTTAATAAAACAAAATCAAGTTAGATCAAAACAAATTAATGAGAATCTTGAACATTTTATAATTGTTTATCTTTAGCATTCTTTGTGTGAACGTATTCATAAAAAATATTTTATGCAAAAAAAAAAGTAAAAAATATTGTCATTACGTGATAAATTGCAGGTGGTCGATGAAACTATATATTTTTTTATTATTTTTTTTCTAAAATGTTTTCGAAGTAATTATTTACTGCATTTAATCCGTGTATCAGAGTTCCCTTTGGACATTTCTATTATTCATCCCTTTAGGATCACATTAAGTAAATTTAGTTTTATTACTGAATAATTAAGGTTATTTAATTCTTTCAAACGGACCAAAAAAATAAAAATATTACAGAATGTGGTTTAAAAAAAAAACACAATGCCCTTTAGGTAAATAGCATTGTTCAAGTGAGTTAGGTAATAAGTGCGATTCGAGCAAATAAAACGTGGAAAGCTTAACGATGTAAAGAGTTACGTAAAAGAGACAGTTTGATGGATCTCCTCATACCTGACGGCTCCAGAGACATTCTATGTAAATCATAGTGGCAATGATAATTACTAATCACCTTCTCTGACTCTTCTAATGTCAACAGCTGCGGGTATTTGCCTTTCCGAGAATCGGTCAGTTGACTATCAATCGTTTGACAGCAAAGGCAGGATATTCGGGATTACGTACTGAATTGATCAGAAATTCTTATTGATATTCAGTCGAGTTATATATACCTTTGTTGGAAAAGTTTCTTGACGCAAATGTATGTATTGTGAACGATGAATCCTAACATATTCAAAAGCATTTTCTCCGATAAACAGTTAAATTGTTTAGATGTTGTAAACATGAATAACTAAACCTATGTAACAATATATGCGAAGTATTGAAGGAATCAGTAATGTATAGTAAGCTTTATTCAAAATTAAGTGATACGTAATCCTATGTTCAATCAAGTCATATTGAATAGATAATCCTAGTAAATAATTTAATAAATTAAAATTTTATTATTCGCTTTTTTTTCGGCTATTGTATTTATTCGAAATACCATTTTTGTGATAAAAGTCAATGCTATCGATTTTTATGAATTAAATCGTGACTAAAAGCAATTTTAACATATTTTCCGAGAAAATATCAAAATAATTTTTATTAGAATAGTAGAAAATTTCATTAGAATTATATAAATTAATATATAATTTATTTTGGCTTCTATATTTTTTTCAGGTAAATCATAATTAAATGCGAGTAAAACTTTTTTTAATAACGTATGATGTCTTTTCAAGTTATAAAAATATAGATAAAGCTTTTACTGATGATAAGTAACGTCATAACAAATTTCTTTTTTGTAAAAAAAATTTTTTTCGAATGAATATAATATCTTTCATGTGCGGCAATTTCAAGGATATAGAATTTCGAAGAGCTACCCGTCTTGTAACGAGACCATTTGAAAGCTTCAAAATTAGTAGTCATACAGCTTGAATAAAATAGATTCTCTAAAACTTGAATACTTTATACTAACAGTGAGCAATTTTTTCGCACGACTGCCATTTTTAGAAGTTCAAAATCCTTCGTGGCTACAAGATATATGATAACTATACGATTAATATTTCAATATTATAATCATCAATCGACAGAATTTTAATTAATTGTCATTCTATATATGTAAAATTAGAACCTGGTCTCCGAAATTTATATTTTTTATTGCATTTTTTATAAGCAATGAAGAACTTTCTCCGTTCTTGGAATTAGTTCGGGGGCTGCAGAGATGATATTAAGTGTACGTTGCTCAACATTGCTCTAACTCTAGGAGCGATGACTTTTGATTTCTGTCACGGAATCAAGGTTTGAATCATAAGGACGTGAAAGAAATTTTTTATAATCTCACGTAAACATGTTACAATTCTAATGATGCCATTCAGGTAATTGTTTCCATTGCCTCTACATAATCGGATTCTGCTATGTTCTATTTTTGAGATATTTTTGCAGATATATAGACGAAAGAAATAATTAAATAATACTGTTTTGTAAAATATATCTAAAATTCTTTCCAATTACTCAATGTAATTCACGTGTAACAATTAGTTTGAGATATCAGCTTTTTGATATCTAGAAAAGTCATCATTCTTCTTTGGTTGTTGTCCATCCATCTTTATACCAGATCAGACAGGATTTTCAAAAATTAACAAGTACAAATATATATATATACATTCGATAATAAGAAATAATCATATAAAATTTGAATGCTCTGCAATGTTTGCTTCTCAATCTATTTTAAGATGATATATATGGATAAGGTGAATACATATAGCCTTTTTTTGTAGAAAGCTGCTTAAAAATTTTCTCATAAAACAGAGAAAACGTTTAGATCAGAAAAGATTTACATGTTCATACTTATAATTCTTAAAAATACAATAAGATATATGAATTAATATATAGTATTAAAACATTTACTTTATTTTAGTTAGAAAGTTTTTTTTTATGAATACGGTACTAACATGTGTTACATTTAATCAGAAAATAGCTTATTCTCTTTCCAGTAACTCAGAGCTGAATATATTAAAATTGAAACTATCCTGAAATAAATCTGAATAATTCAAATGTCGTCCAACTTTATATATGTTAAGTTAATCCAATAGAATACCAGTCTCTTTTCATGAATATAACTTAAAATGTATTGAACTATTTTCCTTAAAGAAAAATCTTAAGAAAATTAAAGCCTTTTTTAGCACTTTAATAATAAAAAAGGCTATGATTTGAATTTACTCTTTACAAGTGATATTTTTCGTTATTAAATACAATATTTCAAGTTGAAAAAAGATTTGATAAACAAATTTTTTCCTGCTAAATTATTTCTATAAATCTCATGCAATACTTGAAACCATTCTCGAACTAAATCCATCTTTAATTAAAATATGGTATTTTATAAATATTTAGCTACTCTATCGGAAAGGATATATATATATGTATAGTTTTTTAAATATAATTTTTTTCTATACGTTAAAGATATCTACCGATTTATTTTATACTGTATTTGCTTTGTAAACAAGAAAATTTCAAATTTAACACATTACAACACGCCTGATATATTTTTTTATTTTATTAGAAACTTGAAAGTCGTTACTTTGATGCATTTAATTAAAACTTTATTTTTAGTAACTGCGAGATTGAAACAACTTCCTTAATATAAAAGCTTCATACCTTATTTTCATATATAGTAGTTTTTATAATAAAATTTGCAAATGGTTGAATTTATTTTTCTGTTCTTACTCGGTTGTATAAGGACATTCAGAAGCCTAGAAGGTATTTGTGAAAGTTCCAAAATTTTCTAATAACTTCTATCTGTCTCTTAAAGAAAAAAAAAATTGATATAGAACAAATAAAACGGATTTTTAGTCCCGAATTTATAACTTAGATTTTGTGTAGTAATATATTAAAATTAGTTTAAAATAGCCACGAATATTTTTTGTTAGAATAAGCATTGTAGTTCGTAGGAAAAAAGACTTTTTTGTTATTTCTGCATTATTTACATTTTATTTCCTTTCGTTTTTTTCTTAACTCATTATAAAGAAATGTTTTGCCAAAGTTGGAAATATTCTGTGAGTTTGCAAATCGTTGTAAGTGCATTTTGTTGAAATATGGCTTTATTTGGAGCACTATCCCATCATCAGCAAATTATTTATCCTCCATTTCCAATGGGAGATAACCGTCTGGAGAGGCACTCCATCGGAAAAGGGGATACCAATTTTCTCACTACTTGTACTATTTTCCCTCATTGTATGTCTATCTAGTGTAAATATTTGGCAAAATTTATGCTTAAATGCTCTTATATAAAGACAACATTTTAAATATAATATGTTAGAATAAAGTTAATCGTAATTTAAAATTAATCTGATGCAAATTTTCGTTCATAAGTGATAGAATTTAATGCAATTATTCATTCGTGGATAATTTTTAAAATATTTAAATGAATTAATTTCCCAAAACGTAATGCAAGAATTGATCATATTTTATATACTGTACGTTGAAGTATATATTCCCGAAAGTTAAATATATATACAGTATATAGACTGTACGATTGATGACAATCCGAAACAATAAGCCAATTTCTTCAGCAAAAATCTGATGAAGTCAATCCGAATAAACTTACAATCCACTCGCACTTTTCCGGAAGGCTTCACTTAATTCTGTTACCTCAGGGGTTTGTGGGAATGCTGACAGTCCAATCCCCTGAATGCACACTTGGGAATAAGCTTAGATTCTATATACTAGGTCTTGTACTATTACATGGATAGTTTTGCTTGTTCTCCCAAGAGACTTAACCCGCAGCAACTCTCAAGTGACAATCTCTGACATCCTGGAAATTTTTCTTGAGAGAATTGATGAATTTTTCAACTATTGAATCTAATCTTTTAACTATAGATGGTCCCTTAGAAAAGTGTTATGAAAAGATACTTTTAGAAGTTGTTGAATGGGTGAAGATTTTCTTATTCCTATCTTGAATATGAAATTCAATTACTGTATCAATATTTAAGAATTTGAATTTAAAATTTTTGATATATAATCGAAAAATATTTCTTTTGTTAAGTTTTTACGTTTTATTAAAAATTGCTAAAAATATTTAACATCTTATATTGCTGTATGCATTTTATAGAAATCTTATTATTTTATTTTTGAATTAATTAGCATTAAAACACTTTTTCATTGAACATCTCCATAATCGAATAAAAAGCGTATTGATAGAGTGATATTCAATAAGTTTATCTTAAAATTTACTTGGAATATATTGAAACTTTTTATACATATTAATAGCGAAGTGCGCGAAGAGTAATACCGGTATAACAAAAGGAATGGATGAATAGATCTTATTCTAAGATAAAATAATACAAAGTAAAGAATTTTTTTTTAAATAGAGAATTTATTCATGATGACATTACAAAAGATGAAGAAGTTACTCGCATATAAGCAAAAGTCGACAAATCTTTTTTTCTTAAAATATTCCATAAAAAAAAAAAAAGAAATGACTTCATTTTTATCCATCTTTTGTTTTTTTCTTCTTCTTTCGGTATTTGCGATAAAGTCGGGAAAGTTTTCTTTCAATTCCTAACGATTTCTTTTCGTGTTGAATACTATACATAACAGTGGTTCCTGTTACTAAATGTATTGTTTGAAATACGTCTCTATAAACTTCATGGTTTAAACATTAATTTCAAAATAGAATCTTTTTTTTTTCAAATGGAAAAAGACATAAACAAAGAAAGAAATACATAAAAAAAAAAGAAATTTAATCGATAAAGCATCTGGACTGATGCACTTCATTACTAAAACTAACTTCGTCCCCATAGTTTAAGTTTCCCAGATTTTTTGTTCTTGTTTTTTCAATTCCCGATATTTCTAAGGTTGAAATTCAACTTTTTCAGATTACTTGCTATCATCAATTTTAATACCTTACTTTATATATAATAATAATAATAATAATAGAAAAAATTATTTAGCATTAAAGTAGAAACTTTTTACTAACATTGAAGAGCACTACGAGTTTAGAATGTCTTCTGTATAAATCCATAGTTATGCAATTTAATCATATTAATTTATCTGATATTTGATAGAACATATATTAATAAATGAACTATTAATTTATAAAAAAAACTCTTCTTCTTAAGAAAAATAAAGTATTATATTAACGTTACAGATGTTGGAAAAATATTTTTAAGGGTGAAAAATAAATCCATCTGGTATTAACTGAAAGTTTTACTAAGTTAAAGTAAACAAATTTAGAAGAAGGAAATATAAATTTTATGTAATTTATGCCCAACAGATAAAATTTTTGTTTATATATATTTCTTCCCCTGATTGAAAATTCAAAGGTTAAATTATTACACGGATGATTACTTACTATGTTTTAGTTGATTAATTTGTTAAGTAAATAAATGTACTGCAACACAAAGAAAAGCAAACGTTTCTGAAATGCAAAAGTTCTTTTAAAATTTATAAACTGTATTTTTGAAAAAACAAAAAATTGTGAATATAAAAATTAGAAAATAGCTTAAACAATAATCTTACTTTTAGTTCTTTTCATCGTATTGATAATGGACGAATGAATTATACGTATTTTAAGAAGTGTTATGTAAATATTGCATTAGGAAAATACGTTTCTAGTTTTTTATTTTTTATTTATTTTTAAAAATAAATGTTGCAGATTACTTTTGTATAATTTAGAAATTTAATCAGTTAGATCTCACATTTACTTTACATAATATCAATAAAAAATATTTTCTGCTCGAGTTTAGTTAAAATAATTCTTTATTAAAGCTTTAAGCAAAGAGTTGACTACACAAGAATCCGTTATTTAAATGTGGAATAAATATTAAGTATGTTTAAGTTTAGTCTCTTAAATTTAAGAAATTAATATGTTTAAAGTGAGATAAAATGTTAAAGGGATCATTATTTGATGTTCTTAAACGGTAATAAACAAGAGCTGGATTTGATAAATTAGTTGTTTCTAGAAAATCCTTGAGGCATTTCTAATATAATCTACTGTATAGAATATTGTATATATAGTTTTAGCTTATATTAAAAAAATATTAAGGGAATGATTACAGTGTTTGATATAATTAATTATAGTTGTGTATCATCAAAATTTTTATTCTAACTCTTCATAAATTAAACCGCAATAAATTTTGAGAAATAATTTATTAAAGTGAATCAATTGAGATAGAATTAGCAATAGAAAAACAAGTCGGTTTTTTATTATATCTCTTGAAAATAGTGGATTATTTTTATAAAGAATAGAAAGAAAACTTGTAGCAAATAACGACTCAAATCATCAAGAACGGTTGGCGATTTGAAGTCGTACAAGCTTTGTCTTTTCTTCCTTGTACCACTGAAGGGGATGGTTCAACTCCGACGTCCGCACCCATAAAGCTCGTCATGGAAGAAGAAATGGACAGCTTACCCGTACTTTGAGGCACCTAAGGCACTATTTTCTTCTGTCGTTTTTTTTTTCTTCTTCTAAGTATATTCCAGTCTCTCTCATAGGAAGAAAACTTCATCGATTTGCGGAAAAGAACTGCACTTCTGGTTTTCTGTTCCAATCAATACAGTTCTGAGTACAAGTATAAAGATACTGAGATTATTGAATTATACAACTCCCTGAAACATTATACTGTACGGGGGAATATGTTTGAAGGGCAAAATTCAGCACAAATCTAGCTTAGAATCGAGTTTCTTGGAATATTCTACGAGAGGACTGAATAAAAATAACCTATAGAAAGTGCTTCGAATTGCTTTTGAAAGAAAAAATACATTAAAACTCTATTTATCATTTAAAATTTATTGAATCTGTACTTTTTTTTTGTTTTAAAGGAACAGTTCGATATCGAGACGAAATATCTCATTTATAACACAATAACTGTGATGCCTGTATTGAGAGCTACATAGATTAGCTGTCTCCATGGGTTCTGCACTTTTTCTTAGCCTCTGACTAATAACTGAGATCAGCAACATGCTTCGCTCGGAGTTTCCCTATTACGGTTGTGATTGATGATGATTGAGACTTAGTTCACTGATAGAACGAATTCTCTTGTACATGCTACATGCAACAGGGCCGAAATTCTATAAGTTCCGATCCGCATTATTATCATATCTCTCGAAGTTACTTCATTTGCATTACAGAAACTTTTAATTTTGTTTGCTGAATAAAATCCGATTCACACGACTCAAATTTACTCGCCCATTATTTAGAAAGTTCAATATGTTGTACTGTAATTGCATTCGTTGCAAGACGTAATGGAGGTTATTTTACTTCACCAAGTTGAAAATGTTTTCTTCCAAGAGCACAACAGTTTTAAGGTAAACAGTTTTTCTTTTATATATATATTTTTTATTTTTTAAACTTTCACACACACATAAATTCGATTTATTATATAAAAATAATAAAATTTATTGTAAAAATAATTCTAAGTTACTCGTGGGACGATCTCAATGTGATTTATTGCAGACAGCACATCTATTAAGAATAAATAACGATCGCTAACGCGATATCTTTGACAAATAACCTTTATAACATATGGAGAACTATCAAGAGAATAGATATAATAATAAATATAACAGATATAATAATATTACAGAGAAAAGAGAATTTTTTAATAAATCAATAGGTTCTTTCAAGGAATGGAATTTAATGTCGAGTATTAATAGCAGCCAATTCTCGAAAGAAAACTATAAATTAAAAATTTCATATCATCCGAAAACTTTTAGCCGTTTCGGATATTTTAACATTTTGTAAATATTTTCAGTAAGACAGTAATGCTATCATTTAGAGTCCAAGGGGCAATGTATGTAAAGGTGAATATTACACTCCTTCCTAGCAAAATGGGAGTGTTTGTGCTTCCAGTGAAAATCTTATTTCACTCTAAGACACTTTAAACATACAGCATCGGATTTAAAAGTAAGATGCCTTCACATATAACAATAATTTTATAACATTTTTTGGCTAAACAAAAAATGTTATAAAATTATGTTTCTCTATTAATATTTATAATTATTGAACCATTTTTTTCTTTTATTCAGTTAATTATGCTTGAAAATTATTATTTTGTCTAGAATAATAGTGAAAATTTTGTTCTAGTTTTTATTGTTATTTTTTTATATTTTTATATATCGGATCTAATGAATTTATATTGAATTTCGAATATCCAGATATATAATATGTGATATAAACTTTACTTAAAAAGCAATAATAATAATAATACAAATTGTTGTATAAGAAAGGTAAAGATCTACAGAATTTCACAGTCAGAAAGCATAAAATTTCTACCATTTTATTACCAAAGCGAATGGCAGTGAGACATTTCTGTGAAGGGTCGAAGATACATAACCTCTACTTTTCCTTTAAAACTTTAGTAGCAGCTGTTGGTAGGTTTAATATCAGTTACTTTGTTCGGAGAATTCATTTTAAATTCCTACTTTTTCGACATCAAAATGGTTTTGATCTTGTTGAACGTTATTCCTGTGCCAGCTTTTAGTCTTGAAGATCAGTTGCTTTTCGGTAATAAAAGACAACCGAACTTCGCAACCTAGTTGCATATAAGACGACTGGTTTATGAGGCGGTAAGCTCATTTCATTTTTCATGTTTTAATGTGATCTCAGGAAAAAC
>WUQG02454836.1:0-12701 GCA_011317285.2 Androctonus mauritanicus
CTTCTACATTAATCCTCCTGAAATTCCATTTTTCCAATTCTTTCATTTTTTATGATGGAACTAAAGTATATTTTATCTGAACATCTATTTTGTTTAAAGTTCCATACTCAAATGATATACTTAGTTTATTGTTACGAACTTATAAAATAGAAGTAAGATATAAAATATTGAAATGTAATAACATATCGACGCTAATACTATCAGGAAGGATGATGAAAGTCATTGTTTTCATATATACTTCATGGTGTATATAACATTCTTATAGAAATTCGACTTTACATAAATAATTCATATAAACTCAGCAAAAAAATTTTTTAAATTACGAAAAATTAATGCTAAACACAATTAATATAAATCGCATTTATGCTTTTTATTCATCTTTGTTCCTCTTTTAAAACTATGAAACTGCATATTATACTCTACTGATTTTTTACTTATGCAAATTTATGCAATATGAATTATGATCCCAGTTATTTTTGTAAGTCAGAAGTACTTGTAAGTTTGTTTCGAAATGTGAGTTTCAAAATTCATTCACGGGAAGTGTTCTATTTATAGAAGAAAAAAAGAGAGGGAAAAAAAATAGGTTCTAATAAATCATTACATCACAATTTAAATCAAATTCAAATTAATTATTTTTCAGAATAGTTTATTACTTATATCAAACTATTTGTTGCACAATAAATATTTCATGAATATAATAGTAAATAATTGCTTATTTCTAGTACAAAATGTAATCTTTCATGGGATACGTCAAAATATATAAAAGTGTCATTGCAGAAAATGGATTAATAAACTAAATTATACTTATCCAATGTAGTGTATATAGCCTATATATATATATATATATATATATCTCGGGATACTCAAATAATATGAAAAATATTCTTTGTGATTATCCACAATTCTTATTTAGCGACATACAATATACTGTAATTCATTTTATTGATTTGTTATGTTAGTAAATTACCTTTACTACAGAAAAAAAATAATAATTTGTTATTAAAGGATACGTTAGAGAAAGAAAACATTTTTGTAAAATTTATTTTTGCTTACATTGCTAACTGTTTATTGGAAAAAATTTATTAAAAGTTTTTTTAAACACTTCGTATTCATCAGAAAATTTTTGCAACATTTTCTCAACTAAATGTTCAATTTCTAGAATTTATTTAAAATTAGCTAATTAATTATCAGTAATTTCAATAAATAAATATAAAATACTTTATTTATAAAAAATATATAACTATATAATTAACTTATTTCAAATGATTTTTAATTAATTGAATTTTTATTTTTAATCAAAGTAACCTAATTAGCGCGTCATATAAGGATATTAATATTACGAATACTGTATAAGAGAAATTTGTTATTTTAAGTTAAAATATCCATATTAAATCTAGTGATACTTATGAAAATTTTAAGATCTTTATTTTTTCTTTAAAAAAATAATAATTAATTATAAATTATAGAGAAATGGATAAAATAAAAATTTTTTAACAAACTAGAATAGCTAGAATTATCAACTGTTAAGCACTGTACAACAATAACGGCAATCAAGATTATTTTCAATTTCTTGTATAGTGTGAAGAATAATTATTAAAAATAACGTATAAAACTAATCTATAATAATAAAAAGAAAGATTTTTGTTTCCGTCGAATATACTCCTTAAAAAATAACGGAATAAATAAAAAATAATAAAAATTTCAAATTTCTATATTCGAAAATTTGAAAGAGCGAAAAACTACAAGAAATAATAAAAATAATAACAAACATCATCTCATGAATAAATAATTCATTAGATTACTCTATAAATTTAATCAGAAACTTTCTAATAAAACTTGACATCAACAAAAAAACAAACGAACCAGATACAGTTAATTTCAATCCAACGTCACATTTTTCCATCAAAGAGAATAAATAATTTGAAAATAAATGTATTTTCATAAATTAACTCAATATATAAGAAATTTACATATATTAACATCATTAATATGACATTAATATATTTAAATATAAAAACGTATAAAAATACAGCAGAAATTAATTTACTAAACGAATAACAAAAATTAACTCTCCTCTTTTTTCTATTACATCAGTTATCTTAAGCGCAGAAAAAAAAAAAAAATTCTATTTTAATAACTAAGTAGATTATTTAAATAATAACAGATTTTTCGAAATGCAGAAAATTTACAATTTAATTTAATTTTCTGAAATTATTCGAATATCTGATAAATTAATATATTAATTAAAATGTGAATATTTACACCAAAACAAAAGATGCAAAATTCACTGAGTGTTAATGAAAATTTCTGAAATGATTTCATATAATCTTACTGTTACATAAACATAAATTGTTAATTTAATTTTAAATAATAATAAGCAATTCCGGAAAGAATTAAAATCTCCCACTTTCCGAACGTCTTTATTTAGTAATAATTAAAGTTATTTCATATTATTGACAATAGATGGCGCTACGTGTTGCCATGCAGTTCTAACATTTAGCACCATCTATTGAATTTTGATAAAATCAAATGAAATTTTGTATGATTTAAACAATCCTGCAACATCGAGGTGCCTTTTAATGGCAGAATATTAATACCAAATTTCATGAAAACCTACTAATTAGTTCAAAGGTTATTAAGGGGGAGCTACAGACAGGCAGTAGCATGATGGTGTTCTTATAAAGATCCTTTTCCTTCGAAAAGTAGGCTAAAAACGGGATATTTTTAATTTAATTATATAAAATTTAATTGAATTATTCAATCAGTTAAGTAACAAAAATATATTTCATCAGTTAGATATAATGTATTTCTAGATGACATTGTAAAATTGTTAAAAACTTTGTCTTTATTAAACATAACACAAGTAAAATTACTTTTCTTAATTACAGTAGCTGTTCTAAAAATTTCATAATTAAACTTATAAATGCACGTCAATAAGAAAATGAAGATAAATGAGTAAGTTCAGAAACCAATCTATTTCTGTAATCTTATGAGAATCTAATGAAGAAAATTTATAAAAATCTTTTGGCACTTCACAACGACAAAAAAACATAAGCACAGTTCAATATTTTCTCATTGTTGAGAATATTTTATTACTCTAACTCACAGTCAGTGTATCCCAAATTTTCGGCATCCGTGGATCCATCAGCTATGCTAATTAAATAAATTAAAGAAAAAAATTTGTTGTATATTTTTTAAATAATAAAAGTAAATATATTTCTTAAATTAAATATAATAATAGTAAAAAAACAATACATTTGGAGGAATTACTTCTCCTTTATGTTATAATAAAAATTAATAAACATGAAGATAACAAATATTTTTGATTGTTTTTGTTTGATCAACTTGTTACTATTATATGAGCTGATTGCTAGAGACTAGATTTTGATAAACATTGCTCTTACTATATAAATATCGATAGGATTCAAGTTTTAACGGAAATTTTTTTTTTAAATGAAGTGTATACAAATTAATTAAAAATAAAACTTGAAAGATTAAAGGGAATATTTCATCAGTATTGCAACTAAAGCATAAATTTCTTGGTTGCGCTTGTTTCACTTCGGAAAAATCAGAGAGAAAATTATGTTGACTTCCTCTTTTTTTTTCTGAATATTTTTTGCTGTATTTCTTCAATAACATTTTTATAGTTATAAATAATGTATCTGAAACAAAATATGGTTTAATACATAAAAGATGTTAGTTTATACAATATCAACAATATTTTAGCTTATAACAAATGTTAAGAAAATCAATAAATCGATATTTTATTGCAAGGGTGGCAAATCTTTTAAAAGTGCGTGCCAGAATTGACTAAAATTTTATATAAATTATCCCTCGCGTGTCGATTTGAATATTAATTTAATTAAAAACAATATATCAGTTCCAAGTTTTTCATGCCCAAAAAATTTGCCAGCACGCGTGCAAAAGTTCGTCATCCCTGGTTTAAACATGCTATTAAATTTTATATAATCAATAGCCATTAATTTTCTGAATTTTATATTAACATAATTTAAACTTCATTGGATTACAAAATAATATAATTGGTTGATTTATTCTCCTTGATTTTTCCCTATCCTATCTCAGGATCATCTTTGGACTTGGATGAATCAATTGTCCAATCAAATAAAAAAAAAACAAACTCAGTAAATAAAAACATCATGTAACAATAATAAGAAAACTAACTTAGATGGCTCAATCACCAATTAAGGCACTCTGATAACTCAATGCACTCAGAATCCTTTATTCTATGCAAACAAAAGTATAGAAAGCGAAACAGATGAAAACTACAAAAACAATTCTGGAAATACATTATATCTGTTACATTATTAATCAACTAAACTGTACAGTAGTCGATGGCATTGGCAGGTTGGTGCAAGAGAGAGATTTATGGAAAAACTATAGCTGAAACCTTATTTTAAACTGTATTTCTTTTTTATTATCCTTTACTACTTCTTCTAATATAAACTCATACTTCTTAATTTTCCTCTTGTTCATTGTTGCACTTTGCTAGTGTGAATAAATGTTGATAATGATGATCATAATAATAATCATGATCAGAACCTGAGAGAAAAAGATAAGGAGATGGCCTGGCTCATCTCCTTATAACTTTTTACATAAAATACTAAATTTTAAGATGCTTGTAGATACCAGAAAAATTGCTATGCTGATCGTCTTCTATGTGGGTCTGAAGACGATGATTTATTCAAAAAATTAAATCACAATATTTATATCATAAATTTGTTAATTCATTAAAAATTTTTCGGTATTAAAAAAATCTATTTTACTAACGATAAATTAAATTATCCAAAAAATAAAGATTTGTTTTTAAAATTTTTATATTAAGTCTATTTTCAATTTACTTATAAATCTGTAAGTAATAATTTTCAAAATAACTATTTTATAATTAAACTGAATATAAGTTATAGTATTTTCTAATCCATATTTATTGGCGGCCGGATGACCGAGTGGTAACGCATTAGTGTGCTACGCAGAAGGATACTGGTTCGTGTCTCTGGTATAGCAACTAACGAAAAGTTTTTCGGGAGCGTGGGCCCGACCATCCTCATCTTCTATCATCCAATCCTCTCCACGTGTATGGGTGCAGCACGTGGTTGGAATTGACCCCTCGCCTTACTAATCTCCTTTATTGGAAAGAGGCGTAAAAAAAAAAATCCATGTTTATTTTGATTATATAAGGAGACAATAATTTTGATTTATCAAGTTTATGCATTTTGCAATTTTTATTATTTTTTTCAGTCGTTTTGCTCTTTCGCTTTAGATTTCAGACTTGTCAAGATTCCAATATGTTGTCAACATTTATTTATTTAATAAATAATTCGCAAAAACTTCTGACGGAAACAATTCTCAGTAATTTATTAAATTCCGAAATTATGTCTTGGGGAAATAACAAAACTTATAAAGTTTAAAAGAATCAGTTTTTTAAAATTACATTTTTGGTATTTTATTATGAGAATATTTTCTGTAAATAAATAAGAAAACAATAGAAATTTTTTTCGTTTTTAAAACTCGATTCAATAAAAAAATATTTTCCTTCGAGCTATATTTTTTTAATTTCATATATAGTTGTTATTTTTGACATTTATCATTGCAAATAATAAATTTCTTTTAATTAATTTTATTCGCCTATTCAAATATTTGTATTTAAAAATTAATTTGCTTGCTTTACATGTAATTTAACAATTAATAAATATATTGCTAATGAATTTTTTTCTTCTTATTCAATTCCTTTAAAAATCAGAAGTCTTATAGGTTAGCCATTCCTTTGTCTGATGTCTGCTCATCCGCATGAAACAACTTGCTTTCCACTAGAAAAATTTTCATGATAATTCATTCTGTAGTGTATCATAAAATGTTATACAATAGATTTTCTTATTTTGTTAGAATCGGATAAAATATCTATTTTTAATTCACTTCTTTGAATACCGTTGCGATCGAAGATTTCTGGAATATTTTTAAATCTTTATAAAAGTTTCTTTGTAAACTATTTGTATGTAGTATTTTTCAATATTTAATAGTAAAATTCGAAATGAAATATTAAATATTATTTAAATAAGTTAAATTAAATTTTAACGAAACATTATTGATGATAACTTTTCGCGATGCAATAAAATCATTTCTCTTTTTTTTTTTGTTGAAAGTGATTGCTTGGACATAACATATTTAATATAATATTTAGCAATCTAAACGTTGAATATTTTGAAAAATATAAAAATTTTAATTTTGTTAAAAGATTTTATAAAAGCTTCTCGTTAATGAACTATAATAAAAAAACGAAAGTTGAAATATTAAAAACATTATAAATAATTCTGCGAATATTTTGAAATTTTTATGTAATTTTAATTTCTCAATATCGGATATTTAACAAATTAAATTAGAAAATTAATTTTCTTATTTGTCTAGTACAAGATGCACTGAACAAAACAAAATTTAAAATTAACTTTGAAAACCAAATTATGTGAACGGATAATCAAATCAAAAGTATGAATTAAATATAAATTAATTTGTCTAATAATTTCAAATTTGTCATTTATATGCTTAAAAATGTTAAATTATTATTTGTTTCTGTAATAAAAAATTCAAATCATTCATTATTTTTTTTTATTGTGATTTTTTTCCTGAGATATTTTTTTCTATTCTGAAGTTTAATCCTAAAGATATATAAAATTTTTTATTCACTTACTTGAAAATAAATCTTTTTTTTAGAAATGTAAGAAAATACTAATATAGGCGACTACATATACTCTACCTATATTTATTTATTTTTTTTAATTTAAAAATTCACAATAAAACGAAGAGTTGCATCTAGAAAAATAATTAGGGTTTATATGTAAACAATTTTTTATGGCGATAAAATATCTTTCAGTGCTTAGATTCTAAATAAAAAAGAACTGAAGCAAAAGAACTTTTCAATCTAATTCGTAATACCAATATTTGTCAGCGGAAACTGCCTGAATGACATTAAAAGTGTGTCTAGAGAAGTTTTATTTTTCATTAAATAAATTTTTGCCTAAAGTAACAATGGTATTTAAGTATCGTAAACATAAAAGTTTTGATAATGTATTTTTGTACAAATTAACCAACTAATATAACCAATAAGCATAAATAATGTTTAATGGAATTTTATAGATCGATTTTATTTATTTTTATTCTCTTTTCTAGATATTAAATTAAACTTTGACTAATAAATGTTGAGAAAAATTAACTTTCAGTCAATTGTTAAGAAGATTAATATTAAAGTCAATTGAAAGACTATTATCTTATTAAAATGAGTAGAATTTTAAATTGTTATTTTTTTATTATTATATTTTTTAATAATTTTATATACACTGTTTTATTTCAAGACTACCGATTAAAAATTTAAGATTAAAAATAAAAAAAGAAATTGAAGTAATTTGTACTGTATGAGAATAACAAAACTCATCTTGAAAATAGAGATTAAAAACTTTTAAATACAATAATTACTTTATTGTACATTGTTTTAATTAAAAGCTTATTTTAAAAAAAAATCATTGTTATATTATTTTAATTATAATAAAAAATCATTGCGAATAATAGTTATAAATTGTCTTTTTATAAAATTAATGAACGGTTATTGTTTTATTTTATAAATAGTGTAAAGTTGAAAATTTAAATTTCAGAAAATTGTACATTTTTTACCAATACTTTTAAATGCTTCAGTGTAGTTTATAAAGTAGTTGACAAAATTCCAATTTGAGAAAAGCAAATTTAAAGCTTTTTCCATTTGGCACGATTCAGTGTATTTTAATTTTCTTGTTCGTTTATTAAAAAAGAACAATTCAGAACTCAGCATGAGACAGACATCAAGAAGAAATTTTTAATATTTCTCTATCCATGCTGAGAATGTCATTTTTCTTGTTTTCATTATATTAAAAAAGAAAAAAAAAAAAAAAATACAAAATATGAAAAAATACTTTCACAAAATATTATAATTTTTTTTATAGTTTAAGTATAAGAAAATTCGTGAATTTATAATGTTTAGTGAAAATTAATAAAATTAAAATTATGTTTTTATTAAATACATTTTTATTTTCTAAAAGAGCTAAATGCTGCATATAGGAAGAATACTAAAGCTAAAAATTCACTTTAATTTATACAGTTCGTGATTTTTGATAAAATTCTTTATATAAGCATAAAATATGAAAATATTATTCAAGTATTTTTACTGAATAACGAAGATCAGCAGATAAATGAATAGGTGGCGAACAAAATGTTTCTTGTGAGGTCGATTCGAATAGATTCACAGAATGAATATTTTCTACACTTTTCCTCTAATTATGTAAGCAATCATCACATAATGTTTAAGTAGTATGAAAGAATTAAAATATATTTACAGATTAGAAAATAAAATTAAGCTAAATGGTAGTATCTATAGATATCAATCCCTTTATCAATAAAGAATAGCATTCATAGATATGTATAAAAGGCTTCATTGCAAATTAATAAATTATCACAGTATATACAATTTATGAATAAGTTAAAATAGCTCTAATGATTTATCTGAAAAGAGTTTATCTTAGAATATATTTTTTTCTATTTATTTATTTTTCTTATATCTAGAGAATCTGATTTTTTATATAGTATATTGAATAGCTATTTAATTTTATTTAATTCTAAAAAGTTAATTTTATAATGTTTATTTACTGATTTAAAAGTCTATTGTTTGTATTTTTGAGAATGCTAGGAAAAAATAATAAGAAGAAAATTAAATATTTGCAATAATATATCTAATAAAATTGGAAATAATACATTTATTTCTCGTACCGGAGTAATGCGTTTGATCAGATGTTTAAAAAAATATGATAATGTGTTTAATGCTGTATGTTCACATAATTAAATATATTAAAATTCTATACAAACACACACTTAAAAATTTATGGAAATTATCAACAAACGAGATAATATTGTTATAAAAAAAATAATAAAAATTATATGAAAACATTGCTTTAGATATAGAAATGTTATATCAAATTGAAATTATTGGAACAGAATAATTAAATATACTGTATAATAGTTCATGCAGGAATATGAAAATCACTTTTCCTCGAAATAGAGGAAAAATAAATAAATAAAAAATACATATATAATATGATGTATTTTAAATAATTATTTCAGATAAGGGAGAATTTGAATAGGAGAACAAGAACAATCAATTTTGGATTGAACTAGTGGCCTACTTTCTAAGTTTGTATTTTATTTTGGAATGACTAAAGTTGAAGGATTAAAATATATGCCATCAAAATCAACTTCAATGATATAATCTACAAAGTGAATATCATGAAAATCTATTGAATAATTCCATAGTTAATATGGAGAAATTCAGAAGATTGAACCTTAGAGTTATAAGAAACTCCAGGAGATGCAGCGTCATAGTTATGTATAAAAGCAGAACATCACTATCATCAAATTTCATGAAAATATACTAAATAGTTCAAAAGTTATTAATGAAATTAGACAGACAGCAGCAGCACGATGATCTCGTAATCTTCATTTTCTCTTTCTTTTTTCATTTTCTTCATTAGTAATTTTCTTTGAAAAGCTAATAATGAAAAAAAGGCTTAGGATATTTTTATGTTCATCTAATAAATATTAGAAAATACGATAATTATTCATATACAGCATTTCTTTCTATATGAGTCACACTTAGAATTTAAATGTAAATTCAGTCCGAGGTATTATCATAGCAGACACAGCAATCATATTATAACAGTATATCCATATTTATTTATATTTTATATATATTCAAAATGTATAAAAGTAAAATAAAAATTAAAAAATTAAGCAAAAAAATAGAAAACATTTGTATAAAAATAAAAAATAATTTTATAATCAAATAAATATTTCTTGCAAATAATAACAATTATCATTCATTAATAAATACTGTAATTGTAAATAAAATTATTTAATCAACTTTTTAATATTTACAGGTTTTGGAAAAAGCTGTTCACCTTAAATAAATAAAATGGTTTTTATACATAAATCGTATAATAATGAGATTTTTTCAACAACAGTAAGTGTCTCCATTTTGTTATAATTCATGTTTTTTTATAGTAATGCTATTATTGATAACTGTTAACAATTGTATTCTATCCGAGAATTGCTGAATGCTTTCTCATATTTCACACCTACATTGTCATAATTATTGATCACTCGTCTTTATATCTGAAAAAGCGATGTATTTTATTTAAACCATATATTTCTGAATGATCATCGATACTTTATAACATATTACCGCTAGAATGCATCGTATATCGAAAGTGTGAATTTGAAAAACTATTAAATTATTTTAAAAAAATCCGAAAAAGTTGTTATATTTCTGAATTATTATCTTACGGAACAATATATTGCTTATGCGTTTCAAGTATTATAGTTTAATAGCTGAGCTTATTTGATATAGTTTAGTATATAGCTATACTAACTTCTAAGATTATAAAATTGTGAAGTTTTGTTCGAATCCATTCAAAAGTTTTCAATAAATTGAAAATTTCTCATATTTAAAAACGTAATAATTCGTCATTTTTATTTAAAGAATAAGTGATGGATAAGAAATTTTAAAATAAATTTATTAATTATATAAAATAAAATAAATTAAAAAATAAATTTACTATCTGTTAGAATTATCTAATAGAACATTTCCTGAAAATGTTTAATTTCTAACTATTTTAAATCAGTCACTAACATTTCCTGAACATTTAATTCGAATAGGAGAATAAAAATTTTATGTGATAAAAAAAAAATACTTTCCTAGAAATGTAAGTTAACTAAAGCAATTCTTTGATTATATCTTTATCTACGTATTTTTATTATTGCAGTTAATGTATTATGCATAAAATTGTATAATTACGATATATATTCAAATAAATAGTGTTATAATAACGAATATTATTTTTCACACTAGTGCCAATATAGGAAAAGCTTATCTTTTTACGCTTTGACGTTTCCATTTTTTAAATAAATTATTTTTTTAAAGAGAAATATCAGGATTACAAAATAAAATTCTTTGATTTATATAACACGAACGATTATGATTATTAGTTAAATAATTTTAATATTTGTTCTTTATTTTATAGAATTAATTATACATGATTTAAACCTACAGTTAAATGTAATAAATGGTATCAATCTTTTTGAATAAAATAAAATTTTAATGCTGATTTAAATAATTGCGTTGCATAATTTTCATACATTTGTATCAGATTAACCTTATATTTTGTTGAAATAACAAGATTGCATAATATATAATCTTAAGTTTTTTCCTTTGTTTTTGATTATTAGATAGATAAATAAATGATCAAACAGCATCCCGTTATTGATGATTTTAAAAATGCATCCCACACTAAAGTTTCTATTGATTACAGATCAATAGAAATTTTAGTTAGAAAACTGTGAAAAAGCTGTTAATCTTTCTCTCTAAATTTTATTTTATATATTTTTCTGTTTATCAATTAAATTCAGTATTACTTAAGTACAGATTTTTGATGAAATTTAATTTTGAATTATATTATGAAAATAATTTCAATTAAATTTTTTAGTTATTTTTTTTAAATTAAAATAATTAAAAGATTATCAATTTCTTTGAAAAATTGATTAATGAGGTTTCTCAAATTATAGTTTATCTATAGTAAAATTTTTTTTATATAATTATATATAATATATATATATATATATAATTTGACGATAAAATATAAATTTAATTCTAAAAGTACATAAGGCATATTAATATTGAATTAAAAATTGTTGTTGGAACACATATAATGATATAACAAATTAATTTTTTCTTTTAAAATATTCATTTAAAATTCCGTGCGCCACATGAATTGATTAATTTATGAACAGTATATTATATATTAGTAAATTTATAAGAATAAAAAATAACAAAATGGATGAAACATTGTTCAAAACATTTTTTTAACAATATAATCCATTAAGTTATAGAAAAATAAAATTTCCATCCATTAGTATAAAAAAATTCTCATTTTAAATCTGAAATTATTTGTTTTTTTATAGTCATTTTAATAAATAATCTATAATATTTGTGTCTTACATTATTCTTTATATAAAGGCAATCCTGTCGTTAAAAATAATTAAGCAACTGATTCCATTTTTTTCTCAAAAGGAAGATTAATCAAAATAATACTTAAAATAGTCGTATAAAATTTAACACATAAATCAATAAATTGTATAATAATCATTTATTTAAATGAAATTTGAAATTTTATTGTTCTGGATGTGCTATGTGTGATGTGTGCTGACGTTCTAAGTTTTTTATTCGCCATATTAAAATAGAACTTAAATATTTTTAAGTAACAATGTTAAATGATTACATTTTAAAGATATTTTTCATAATTACTTTTTATTTATTTTGGTCATTTTCCTTTAATGTTTAATCTCCGATTTCTATCCCATACAGATCGGTCGGAGGGAGATTACTAATCTCCCTTTCCCTGATGGAAAAGGGAGTAAAAATGCAAAGAAAAAAACTATGAAATTGTTGTCTGGATGGATTCATGATAAAGCACCCTCTTGCAACCCTGGAGGCCGGAATCAAATCAGGTTCTAACCTTCAATTTTTCAAGAGCCCAGCTCGGCTTACTGTATCTCATCTTTCAACCTTCCAGTTGATTCTACTATGGGTAGTGCCCAGCCTAAAAATAGTCTAAAAG
>WUQG02454847.1:0-12701 GCA_011317285.2 Androctonus mauritanicus
CCATGGTTTAGTGGGAGGGTTGTACTACAAAATACGTAAAAATCGGAGGGGGCCATGGTTGGCACTCCCCTGGTTAGTACTATCTCTTGCCAACAATAAAAATAAAAATCTTAATAAATCCACAGATAAATTCATCACTCATCACATAAAAACCACAATCCACAGGACAAATTCATCATCCATTTTTAAACAGATAAATCTAAAGGGCAAATTAATATTACTTAAAATTCAACTTTAATAGTTTGGCCATCCTGTTAAATTTTATAAAAATCAGCCAAACAGTTAAAAAGTTAACTGATATATCATTAAGATCATATTCAATGAAATTGATCATCTTGCTAAACTTTATAAAAAATCAAATAAATAGTTTAGGATATATTAAAAGAATATATCAGAAGTTTGAATTTCTATTATTTTTAAATGCTTGCAACTATAAAGTTAATTGATGCAGCATTGACATAAGAGTAAAGAATCATCACTAAATTTCATGAAAATCTACTAATTATTTCAAAAGTTATTAGTTGAGAACAGACACCAGGATTGTGATCTCATATTCAGAAAATAAGCTAACAATACAATTATAACAACAGAAGACATATGTACAATTTACATCAAATTATAATAGTTATTAAAACACAATAAGTTAGCTATCTAGTATCACTATCAATGGAATTATTAAGTATTATTGCAAAAGTATCATAACCATTCAAGGCATTATTATTATGTAAAATTGCATTTCAAAATTTAATGTATTGCATTATATATTAAATTATAATGATTTTAAAATATTTTTTTTTGTCAAAACTGTTAATATAAAGTTGAATCTATACATCAAGCAATTTGTGTGTTTGAAAGGACATTCATAAAGATTTTGTTAATAATAAAAACCATTATTATTTATCAGTGAATAAATCAAGCTTTACCTATACATTTTTGTTTTTTATTTCAATAAAAATAAATAAATCTGTAAATTATTATGCAACTATTCAAAAAAAGTTAAATTATAAAAATCTGTAAACTTCAACTGAGAAACAGAAATCATGGGATTTGATGTTTATAGTTCTAAACTGCATAAGAAAATGCCCTGTTCAGATGAAAATATACTGATTCCAATGAATTGAACTTTTACTAATGCAGACTGACCAAATCCAACATTCACGAGAGTAAAAGCTCAAAATATATTCTAAAAAGTTTTGGATATTTACAAAGTAGTAAAACTTATTTGTTTTTTTTTCAAACTTTTATAATTGCCCATACACATCTTTCAGGCAATTTCTTATATTTATAAGTTTCAGTATGTTTTTATTAAATTCAGAGAATTAGTTAATAATGATATTTTAAAAAAGTGAAAACTCCTTAGCTTTAACTATTTTGAGAATTTTTGGTTTTAGTATTGTAATGTTAAAGAACAAAAATAGAATTACTTTTTAAATTTATATACTATAGAGAAAAAAAGAAAACAAACCTTTGCTGTATGATCTTTAGAAGCTGTTATAAACATTGTCTGGTCTTTATTATATTGAATATCATTTATGGTTCCCTTGTGTTCATGTACAGATTTTACTTTAGTGCGAGTCTACAATATTTATTAATATTAATTATTTTTGTAGTATTAATCAACTGTAAAATTTAATTTTCTATTGATATTATTAAATGATATACCTTAATATCCCATACTGCCAATTCACCATCATCATGTCCTGTAATTAAAGTCTGATCCAAGGGTCCCCAAAGAGCACTCGTTACCTTAGATCCAATTGTAGTAATGCTGATAACAGAATTATTTTCTATAAAAAATAAAACATTCTTTATAGTTTTGTATGTTTAATAATATATATTCAACTTAAAAAATAAATTGCAGACTATTCTGCACATATTATAAGATCTCAGAGGCCTGTATAACTCTAATGTAATCATGTAATCAAATTAATAATTGGTTTTTGGCTTGCAATACTTGGATCATATTAGAAATATTTAAAAAATTTATTAATGAATAAGATTTATTGCATTTCTGTCTTAAACAGAATACAGGCAATCCCCTATTCAACCCATCGATCACAATTGACTAGTTGATCATGAAACAATTTTTGGACGATCTCATTTATTCCTCCTTACAAATTTAAACTGAAAACATAATAATTTATCATTATTTTGTATTATTTTTTAATTCTCTTTAAGTGTATTGCTATTGTTTATTTATTTTTTGTTAAAATTGTCAAATTGATAATTTTCTTATCATTTGAAAATATACATATGAAAAGTTTCCAATATTAATTGATATTGCACAAAAAATTCTATCGTGTTTCAGATTGACATATTGTCAGAAACTGCTTTTTCAAATATGATCATCATAAAAAAATCAAGAAACAAATTACAAACAATCATTTGTATGATTGTCTGCCATTGGCCACTTCTTTATATCAACTTAACTATGAAAATATTGCCAGCTCTAAACAATGCCAAATTTCACATCAACTTTTTTTTAATCAATCAGCATTTTCTGTAACTTATGAGTTTATAATCAATCTGTTTTTTTTTTTTCTAACTTTAGTTTTCCAAAATAGAGAAATAAATATTTTATTCCAATATACTTGTTGAATTAAAATAATTAAAAGTGATAAATAAATTTTTAAATACACAAATAAGTTTTAAATCTCTTTAAAGTTTTTAGGGCTGAGAGTGGGTTCTATAGAGTGAGTGAGCACATTTAACTGCATAGTTCTACATAATTAAATTTCAAGTTGGGGAAAGCTCCTTGGGTTCAGAGAACGTGATCTATGTAAGAGAGTAGATTGGTGAATAACTTCATATAGAAACGTATCTTGCATAACAAGAAAGGTTGAACACACCACTGCTCTATACATGGTTAGAGAATTTTGTTAAATTGCAAATAATAATTATTTTTATTATTATATTTAATAAAAATTAAGTTTCCAATAGCTTTTGTATGAGGGAAAAATCATACAATTATCAATTATGTTTTATGTAATTTTTCTGTATTTCTATTTTACTTGTGAACTGTTGCAATTTGGAAAAATATTGTATATATATATATATATATTGAAAAATTCTTGTACTTTATGAGCTCTTCAACCAAAAGTATTACAAAAATCAAACGAGAACTTCACACCATGAAATTTATAAAGAATCTATCATTAAAAAAAAAAAACCTAAATTACCAAGTTTTAAGAAGAGTAGAAGATATACAAAAATCTAAATGTTGCAGAAGTTCAGAAAATGAAGATATTCTACAAAAAAAAAAAAAAATACTCTTGTTTAATATGTTTGGCAGCAATGAAGATAAAATTAAATGAACATATGTCATCTGACACACGTATCACAGTTTATTAAACTTTGTTTAGTTATTATTACATTTAATAAAAATTAAGTTTCCAATAATCATAAAAATAATGCATATTTCTGTTAGCTTTTGAAATGTAGCACTGTTTTTGTATTGATTCTTGGGTCCTAAATTCTTGATCTCATACTGTGATTTCACACTAAACAAGATTTTATAGGACCATAATGTTAGTATTATACAAAGGTTACTTATACAAGTAATTTAATTTAAACATATATTGTTTTATAAATATAACTATTTCTATATCTCAAAGCTTACAAACTTTCTAGAAGCATAACAAAATTTTGCATTAAATAAGTTCAAGTCAAAACCAGTAAATATAATTTTAATGCAAAATGCTACAAAATAAACAAATTTTAGTATTTATCATCAGTTCAACATTCATCAGTTTTTCTTTGTACTAACTCTGATGGCTTTATTAAACTAGATTATGATGTAAAAGTGATTAATTTTTCTGCCAGAACAATGGAAAAATTAAAAAAAAATACTAGAATATCAAATCACTAGCATAATTATGATTTGCCATTAATATTTCAATCAATTACATAACAAAACGATGGTGTTCCAGTATCAAAATGTTAATGTTAGCAGATATAGATAATGTATTGGCAATATGAAAGTTATTAAAAAATAGCATATAAGCCTGTCTACGACAAGCGGACTTGAATCAAATCTCTTCAAGCAATGCAAATTTATGGCAGCTTGATCATTTTATCTTTTTTTTGTCAAATGATGCTACCTCTCAATCTGTCTATGAGCAAATTGAGACCTGCTATACAGATTGCTCAGATCAATAGATGACAGATTGTTGACAATGATCATCAAAGGCTTGGGTTCAGAATCCAAATATTTTCTAAGGGAGGGGACTTGGATTCAATCCCAGGTCCTCTGGGTGGAAGCCTTAGCATTTCCTAATGATCAATCTGGCTAACAACACAATAAAATCAAACTAAATTAATCATTGAATTTTGCCCTATTGATTCCACTGAGGTCAAGTTGTTAATAGAAAGACGTTTGTAGTCACTAATTTTACATTTCTAATCTACAATTTAGCTTTACACATTACAGATAATCTTAAAATTATTGATATTTTAAATAAAAAAAATTTATGTAAACAAGAGAATAGCTGAGAGAACAATCAACTGATTATTTTCTACTAATAATCTTTGAGATCAATTTCAATGCCAATCATCAAATCTGGTATTCATTGCTTTACTTCTCTGATTAGTTAAAACATATAAATTTTGAAGTAAAACTAATTTAACAAATGATAAATATGAAAAAAAATAAAAAGCATACAAGGATCAAATGTTCTCAAATTATAAATTAGTAAATTTAAACAATGGGACAAATAAAGTAAACATAAATTAGAGAGGATATGAAACATTATATAATTGTATTGACTAGGAGGCCAAAATCATGAATTTAAGACAGTCCAAATTAGACAATTAGATAAGATGATTTGGATTAAATTCAGAAAGAAAAGATTAATTAAAAATTTGTATTAGCTGGCTCTGCCATTTTGTACTGAGATTACTTTTTTCACTGCTTTTATCTGTAAACTAAACAAAATGTTTTTTCTAAGCACTAATAGCAGTCGGTATACAATGTTCAGATAAAAAATTGGATTGAAACACATCAGTTAGAAGTACTTTTGGTTATTTTGTTAATCGTCATCAGCTCATAACATTAAAAATTGAAAATAGAACAATAGAACATAGAATACATTTAAAATATCAAAACTCCTTATAGTCGCTAAATTATAATCACTAGGCTAATGTTGGAAAACAATCTAACTTTTTATAAAATTTAAATAACTTATAAATAAATATATTATTAATATCAAAAAACTCTTTTCATATAACAAACATTTAAGTTTGAGCTGTTTGTCTGCATTTTTACAAAACATGGGTATATGCTATAACAAATATGTTGTTATAGTCCACGAATGTTGTTCACTTTAAATCATCAAGAATACTTATTTACATTTCAAAACTTTTAACTTGTAGCATGCTAATGAAGTGACATCATGTCTAAGGTCATTTACCACCAGAATCCACATACATCATATGCAGCACTTGGCAGGGACAAACAATAGAATTTTACAATTGCAATTTGGCCTGTCTTAATCAGTTTACTGAAGTTGTGTTTAGGATTTTCAAGAAAAGAATATAATCAGTTTCTGATGATGGTTCCTAAATGTTTTCTATCCAAAATTCTTTATTCTAAATGGTTTTTATGAAAATTTTTTTGCTTGAATATTTTTTGGAAAATTAGCTTTTCTTCCCCCTTTTTTCTCTATATTCTAGATCATTGTATTTATGTTGTTCCAATTATATGCTGAAATAAAGTTAATTGAATTTTTTCCAAAAATTAATTTTTTATAGGATTAATAATAAAATTTAAAAAATATTATAGATAATGCTAAAATATTGCTTAATTCTATTAAAATAGATAATATTTCTTAATTATCATTGATGTTTTGCTTCATTTTCACCGTTTTTTGTCAAAATATAAGAAAATACTAATATAAACAAAGATCTTCCATAAAAAGAAGCATGGCACTTTTGTTTTATTGCTGCCACTCCTTTCCCGCATTTTCCCTGCCAAACCTACTACACTCTGGGAAGTATAGTTTTGGGAGTGATGTGAGAATCAATCATCAGGGATCCAATTAGAGTAAAAATTATTATTTAGCTATTATATATGAGAGAGATTACTTTTGTTTATATTGGTTTATTAATTAAATTCAGAAATTTATAAAAAATTAAATTATACATTATTAAACTTATGAAAAAAACATATCAATAAATATAAATTATTAATAATAATGACAATATTTCAATAAATATATGTAAATTTTGAACTAATTATATATCATAATTAATATTCATTAATCAAAATTTGTATATTATTTCTTTATTGATTTTTTTCAAAAATATGGTCCAATTTTCTTCATTCATAGTTTATTCAGAGGACATCCACTATCCAAAAATAGCAAACACTTCATTGGATGGTTAAATCTTCATATAAAAAAATATTTTTGATGATCTCATATAAAGAACATAAACGTTTACGGAAAAAACTTGCATTATTAAATAGAATACAAAAAATATAATAGTAAAAATTTCAAAAGATTTTGATGAAAATTAAGCAAGATATGATAGTTTTAATTTTTTTACATATTAATAAAGCTTAATTAGTTGACTTATTCTTACAATAATTTTTTTCACTTTTGGATGCAATAGGTTAAAACTATACACATTGAAATTTACACAGACACAACTAAAGAAATAAATGAAAAATATTTTAAATTTTATGTTTGATAAAATAACTTTATGTATATATAAAGTTATTTTATTAAACATAGAATAAGACAACATACATATATACATTTTTAAACTTACCAGAAACATCATTTTCATCAAAAATATCAACAATTTTGATTTCACATTCTTTTCCCATGGATTTATCAGTAGTATACATTAACAGTTTACCACTATATGAAAATCCACATGTTCTAACT
The DNA here is from genome assembly GCA_011317285.2 of Androctonus mauritanicus. Taxonomy (NCBI): domain Eukaryota; kingdom Metazoa; phylum Arthropoda; class Arachnida; order Scorpiones; family Buthidae; genus Androctonus; species Androctonus mauritanicus. The sequence goes on from WUQG02454847.1 coordinate 6,888, forward strand.
GCTGTTTTGGTAATTATTTGAGCAAGTTCAATTCCTAAAGAAAAAATTCATTTTTAAATTTATTTTAATTAAATTATCTATTTTGATTCAATATAATATCTAATAAATTGTATTTTTAATAATTTTATTTTCTAATAATATATATTCAATATAGTATTGATCAACCCTAAGTTTATGAGATTAAAGCATTCTTGGAAAATTCTTATAAATTGAATTTATATAAATCAAGGGCTAAATTAATATTAACTACTATGAAAAGTATTATAATGTATTTCTGAACTCAAAAAATGCTAACTATTTTTCACCAGAATAAGGTGAATTATTATCTAATTATATAAATGACAATAAAATTATTTTCAATAATTAATGTTGTTATAAAAACACAATTTGCTTATGGAAAGTCCATAGCTGGCTGCTGGCCTAAAACTATTATATATAACTACAACTATATTATAACTAACATTATATCATACCTATATTATACTATACTAACTAACTATTATAACTATATATTATTATATAATTATTTTATGCTAGAAATAAGTAATTGTTCTTCCTTATATTGCTTCTCCTTCTAAGTTGGACTTCTGTGTGCCATTTACCACAACCAAATCAGCCTCATATTCATAGATCCAAATCATGATCCCCACACTAACTGAAGATGGATGAATGTCACAAATTTTGACCCCATTATCATGATATATAGTGATTACCATTATAGTCAATCTTTCTAAGAGAAAAAATTATTTTGTTAATATCATATATAATAAAGGAATAAGCATGTGAAGTCCATGTTTCTGCATATGTGTGAACTCCCGGGACCAGAAGTGCCAATATTATTTTCTCTCACTTGGAATTTTTAATCATATCTTTTAGAAAACTAAATCACAATCTTGTTATAAGTTTTGTTTCAAATCATCATAGTTTATTTCCTATTTATGTTTGTATACTTCTTTTTGTTATTTGACTTCAATTTCTGGCTTCTTTAATTGAAAAATGTTGGCTCTTCCTGGCCTGAGGATTCAGTTTGCATTTAGCATGCCAAGGTTACCAAAACCTGGCATTTAAATCATATTTTATTTATTTCATAAATTATTTTTATTTTAAAATTATTATTTTAAAATAAAAATAATTATTACCTACATAACTGAATTGGTAAATCAATACTTTATTAGCTGGCAGTTTTATGTAAAGAAAATTTTAAAATTTGGTCTAGAGAAAGAAAACAAGACGTATTGTATACAAGGATGTGCTAAATAAATAAATAAAAATCTCAAATTTATCAGATAAGAAAAAAAAGATTCCTTTTTTTGGTATATTTTGGCACATAGTGGCCAGGAGCTAATTAGTTAATTATAAAAACAGAATTTTTGAATCAGGTATCATAACTTGTATATCATACATTCAATTGAAAAATTTCATAAAAAAATAAAAATTTAATCTGATTTAAATTATTACAATATAAATAAGAAAACATATTGGATACTGTAATAAAACTGGAATAAAAATAATATTTAACACAATATACTCTTTAGAAGCAAAATTAAAATATCATATTTCAGGATTTTTTAAGGTCATGTTTATTGTTCTTTCTCACTTGCCCCATCTAATAACCATTTCAAAAATGACTTTGGATCATTCAAATAATTATATTTATTTTTCTGCTAATAAATGAAACAGAAAAATAAATATAAATTTGACTTTGAGAAAAGATTTATAATGGTATAAAACATGACAGTTTGTTTACATAATATTGATAGTCAGTTACATAAAAATTCATTAAAAATCAATAATCTATTGTGGAATAATTTTTTTTTTGTTGGAAACAAATTTCATAAAAATAATATTTATATATTCAGAAGATTTACATTAACAAATAATCATAAATTATAGTATATATAAAAGTTTGGTCCCGTAGACATAACATGAATTGTTATGACTGATAAATTAAGTGACCAATCACATGTTAATATCTCATTATAAAAATATTTATAAAAAAATATACAAGCTGCATCCAGGTTGAATACAATAAATAGGTACATAGCATTCTATGGTAAAAAAATATGCAAAATTTTTAAAGTATAATCTTAATGGCTCTGCTACAGAGATATGACAACATTAGCAAATGAAGGAAGTGTCACCGTTCAACTGAATAAACATCCATTCATTAGCAGGTGTGTATAAATAATAATATAATGTATTTATATTTGTTGTTCAGTGAGCATTCTCAATGATACAATATGCAGAATGACCTATGGCAGTGGTTCTCAACCTTTTCATAAATGCATACCATCAAATTCAAAAATTTCATTACCACCAACAGAAATATGCCTCGTATACAAATAGGACATCAAGATTATACACGTTCCACTAGTCCTGTCTTGTGTACCACAGGTTGAGAACTGCTGACCTATGGAATTCATGGAATTTAATAGAATCATTTCACATATCTTCTGTAAAGCACATTTGATCATATGGCATTAAAATTAATTGTAATAAAATTATATCAAAGTACAGAGATCTGTTTTGCTTTTTTCCTTATTAAATAATAGCTTTATCTGTAATCCTGTATCTTTTGTCATATCTCTTTACTGAAGACTATATGTTTGTATAAAAAAAAAGTTGCTTGTATTTAACAAATAGTGTTTGATATATCTATTTAATGTATGCAATTTTGATACATTGTATAATTTCTGCTATTTACTTAACAATTTGTTGATAATCCCAACTGTAGAAGATTGTCAGAGTGGAAACATTCCAGAAAGGGTCACATATGTTCACATTTGTGTGCACATATATGACCCTTTATGGAATGAAATTTAATATAATTTTTTTTTTTTTAGTACACTTTCCTGTACTAGAATTTATGATTTCATAAAAAATACTGTTTTTATTTATCAAATAGGGCCTTCTGATGGGATAATTCCATTAGAGAAGCATAACAGATGTAGTGCTAGAGTAGGCCTGGCCAATGCAAATTGTTCTACAGATTACCTGGAGGACAATTTTGGTCTGGAACTTCCAGTTTATCATGGGACACACATTAGATAAAACAATATTTAACATGCTGCTATCTAGCCAGGATGTAGCAGGATCAAATTTAGTTCATCAATGGGCTAGTGCTTTGCAATGTTTTTCGATTTGTTTATCAATTTACATAAACTAATAGTTATTTTTTGATTGAAGCTTTTGGTTTTTATTCTTAAAAATCAAGAGGATTTCTTTCATATAATAGAACAGAAATGAATCTTGTACTACATTTTGTGAATTTGTAATTATAAAAAAAATAAAACAGATATTGACAGTTACTTACTACTTTAATAGCAAAAGTAAAAATTTTAATATTTACTTTTTACTGTTACAATTAATATTTTAATAATAATTAAAAATTATTAAATATTAACATTTTGATATTTTAAAATAATATTAATTAATTAATATTTAATTATTACTATTAATATAATATTTTAAAATTTTTAAATATTTTATTATAACTGCTACTAATCATATTTTGCTATGAATATATTATATAAATCCTATATAGTAAATTAATATTCAATAAACAGAAGTTAAATTTTTGCAGATTTCAGGTATTTTAAAATATTATTTTATTAGCATTTGTATAAGGCTTAATGCAAATGGAAAATCCATAACAATATTAAGTTTGATGTGATATAGATGATAAAAATGATGTGGAATTGTTATTATTGTTAGTGGCATAAAAATCACTTTGTAAGTTGACATAAGAATATAGTGGGCCACATGCAATCTGAAGGCTTCAGGTCGGCCAGACCTATTCTAGAGCATTTATCAATTCTCTATTTAATGTAATTCTAATTGTTCTTATGAGCAAATTTCTATTATAATGCTCTAAGCATATCATATTTTATCACTTGGATAATTTTCATAAAATTTTTTGAATTACCATGTATTTGACAAATAAATTTGATAATGAATCATTCAATTATGATAGATAAAACTCAAATATCACACAATTATATTTATCTTTCATAAATTTTAAGAAATGATCATTTTACAAACATTGATCAATTTAAATTCTATATAATTTTTTTACCTCTTTCACTATCCCATATTCTGCAAGTATTGTCAGCTGCTCCAGTAGCAATCCTAGTTGTATCCCCTTAATTTCAATTAAGGTATTATACAATCCAATAAATAATAATTTATATTATTTTTCATAACAATTAAATAATTTAAATATTAGTATATAAAGAAATAATCAAATAAATAAGTGTGATCAATTTATTGAAGAAAAAAACTAAATTAAATAATAGGATGTTATAAAATTATAAATTTTTAAGAACATAAAATAACCGAAATGAATGAAAGAGAGAGTGAATTCAGACCCTATCCATAGGAAAGTACTAATCAATCTTTAAGGAAAGAGCACAGTCAGTGGTTTAACTTCATGAAGAATAAAGAATTAAATGAGAAGAGTGTAGAAAAGCATGAGAAGAGAGAGAAAGGCAAAGAAATAAGAAGTATGACAGATCATTAGTAAAAGAGAAAAGACATTTTTTAATCACCTCTTACAACATGCAAGTGATTACTGCTATGACTAAAAAATTGTCTTGACAGGTATTGACAAGGTTTCCAAATTCAATATTTTGCACTTTCATATCAGCGTTTCATTATGGATTATACAGATAAAAAAATCTATCAGTTACAGAAGAGAGATTTTGCACTGATATAGATTTATAATTAACACATTTTCATTAACTTTATTTCTGAAGAAATATAAAATGCCCATTAATAATCTTGTAAAATATATTCTGCTTATCTACTAATCATAGATCAATTAAATAAACCAAGTAGATACAGAAGATTTATTTTTTGATAACATTTTCAATTGATCTATCAATCGTCGTCAACCAATCTCATTTACAATCTACAATACACATAGTCTTTGATTTACAATCCTGCCATCATAAGTCAGAAATGCCCAAAATTTATGGAATGCTCACTACTAATATTTATTATTATATCCCATTTAATCAAATTAATCTTAATGAACATAAAAATACAAGAACCAGATACAAAAAGGATGCTTTTTGTATATCAGACTATTGGTCAGGGACATGAATCATTTGCCAATTGCAATGAACAATCATAGAATTTATTAATGACATTGCCATCATAAATACAAATGGTCATAATTCAAGGACTATCCTCAGCATAAATTTAAACTAAATATACATAAATTATACACTAACCTGCTTATCAGTGTATAAATAAATAAATTAACAAACAAGCACTAACACAGGAGAGAATTAAAAAATTGGTTGAAACCATTATATAATAAAGTTTAATCCTCTCCTGTGTTAGTGCTTGCTTGTTTATCTATGAATAAATTTAAATTATGAAAAAAAAATTATAAACATTTATGATTAGAATTTTTATTCATTTAACAATATTTTAAAAATATTAATATCAATTTTAATTTATTACTTATAAAAAAGGATACAGTTAACATCAATACACCAAATTGCTCCAGTATGTCCATTGAATGTTCCAAGACGTTCTCCATTAATTGAATACCATGCATTTGCAACTAAATCTTTAGAACATGAAAACAGTAAATCGCCTTCTCTATTATATTTAATTTGTGTTACTGTTCTTTCATGTCCATGTAACATCAAAGGCTTCTAAAATTTAAAAAATAATGATATATTATTTTTTACAATTAATAAACTATATATTCTAATCTAAATGATTGATATAATATAGATTATGTATGTATGTATGTATGTATGTATGTATGTATGTATTATCAGAGAGGGGGAGCAAGAGGGG
>WUQG02454858.1:0-12701 GCA_011317285.2 Androctonus mauritanicus
TTTTTAGAAGCTGTTTTCGAGAAAACGTCGCCAATCTCCCATAAGAGCCAATGTATTTTTTCGCTTTGTTTGCCTCTCAGTCGGCGCACAGCTGACGCGTGACGTCAGCCCGAAATACCTTATAACACACACATCGTGCGCTAGCAGCTGGAGCCACTGAGCATGTGCAACGCAGCTCTCTTTTTGGTAGTCTTCATGAGTATGGTGCTCATCTGTATAAGACCGTAAAAATACATTCGCCATTTTGTTTATTACGATGCATGTGCTGTCTTCTAATTGTGATAGTCTTTTAGAAAAAAGTGATTAAAAGCTAAAGGTTGACTTCAACGCCATCAAAATCGTTGAATCGATTTTTTTGGATGATTAAACAGGTATACTTAAAGCTAATAATTCATTTTTAGAACTTGTTTGAATGAAATTTCTGCCAAAAAAGCTAACCGCGTCACATATTTACCTCGTATGTATGAATGTTTGTATGTCTTAGAGTAGGCCAAAACGAATTTTTTTTGAACGAATGTTCTTTAGCTGCGTAAAAAAAGTGTATGATGAGAAATTTTAACGTTAGTGGGGATAACGCATAATCATAACATAGAGTCCCAGTATGGCAAAAATTACGGATGAATATACATAGTTATACTGTTAAAGGTACCTTTTCATACAGCAAGACAAGATTTTTTTGAGGCGAGATTTTGCATTCTGCTAGTGTCGGCCGATAAAAACGGTTTGTTTTGATATCGTTTTGTTTTGGCTGTTTGTGGCCTTGCATGGGTAAAATAATTAACTAACAATAACTTGCAAGTTATTATTAATTATTTATTATTAATTTTGCAAATCAACGAACAAACATGTTGTGACAATACCGAAATTGGAGTAAAGTTTTAATTTAATTAGTTAAGGAGTCATAACTTTCAAAACAAGTTCAAAACTCATTGTTTTGTCCAACAATCCAATAATGATGGGAAAACTTCAAGTTTTTTGAGTTTTGATCAAAACTATATAATATGCAATACATTATGAAAACTTTTATTATACCCGCTTGAATTTGGATATTAATATGTTGTTTTGGACTAAACGACTTTTGAATAAAGGGTAATTTTTGATCCAGTTTTTTTTACCTCAATTGACATGTAAGTTGCAAAATTTTGAATTGCAAGTGAAAAATTCGAAATCTTTGATTGTAAACATACAACCACTCAATTTTTTTTATCAATTTTGCAAATGGTGAAAAACAGGCTGTAAATCTGAGGAGACCTGATTTTGTTCAATTTTTAATCATGGGTAGTAATAATCGGTTTTGATGGACAATTCAAAAAAAAAAAAATCAGATTTTCATAAACTACGTTTATGCAGTTAATTTTTTATTAAACTAAAAAAATGTTTGTAAATTTATAAAATATTTTCAAACCATGGTGCGTTGTCGCGGCAACCCTATTTAAGATGTTTGAAGTTTTTAGCCAGGAAAAGAAATGCAATTTTTAAACATTCAAATATTTTTGGGTCATTTTCTTGCCCATTTTTACATTGAAACAACAATCATATGATTGCTTTCGTAATCAAAGTTGATTTTCGTGAGGAAAGAATTTCATGTCAGAGGTAGAAAAAACATTTTCCGGTTTTTACTTTTTCATTTCATTTTTTGACGTATTATCTGTGGCCAGCATCCCAAAAATTAATCATCAATTATTGTTACTGCAGAAATAACATGCAGGTTTACAAAAAAAAGTTTTTTTACCGGATTATGTGATTTTAATTTGGCGAACTGAAAAAGGAATCCGTGGTATGAATTGCTCGAATTGCTGAATTGAATACATCAAAAATGTTTGTGAATTTTTTCCTGTAAAGCATAGGAAATTGCTCTATTACCCTGAAAAAAAGGAGATTACCTATGCTTCACCAGCAAAAAATTGACAAACATTTTCGATGTAAGCGAGCAATCCAGACTTCGGATTCATGTTCAGTGAGCTAAAATTATTGAGAATTTATACATTTTATTAATTTCAATATCATGAATTTATCCATTGACTCGGAATATATTTTTGATGTTTTACTTTCAAAATTTGAGTCCCATTTGGTTAAAAAAAGGTTTTCCATAGGTTCGTTTGGGGTTGCTCGGCAACCGTTGCAACCTCCGTACGCACGCCACTGTATCGGACCCAGGCAATTTTTTATCAATTTGAAAAAATACAAAACAAATTCATATTTGTGGAAAGTAAAAACATTTTCTGAGAATAATTCGAAGAATTTGCTTTGAACAAAGTTCTGAAGCCATCGGATCGGTACAAGTTTAAAATTCAAATTTTATGCACCCGATTGAAAATTGTCCTTGACAAATGGTCAATTTTCATCCCGCAGGGAACGTGTTAAAAATGAACAATGAAATAAATTTAGATCTTGGTGCATCTTAACTGGATTTTGCAGGAAAAATTTTCATAAAACCCATTATGTCAGCGCTCGTGATTTGATTCAACACCTTAAGTACGCTGAAGTATGTGCAGAATTTTCATTTCAGCAAATTTCTAAAAAATGTTTGAAAATTCCTCAAATTTTGTGCTTTAGAACTTGACATTGTTTTCAGCGTAAGGTTATTTTCACAAAATGAGCCGTAGCACAACTTTTTTGAAAAAGACCAGAAAGAATAGGACTAAAAAGAACAAAGTGAAAAGATCTAAGAATAGAAAGGACAGATGTTGCAATCCATTCAAATTTGGAGGAATCCATCGATCACTACGAGCAGTTTCAAAATCTCTGTTACAAAAATTTGATCACTTGGACTCTCAAGCTAAAATCTGCAATTCATGCAGAAAGTATTGGGACTCAATCAACACCAGCAAGAAAACACGTCAAAACAACAAGAAAATTCAAAATAGATTGAATACAGTTTCAGACAGTGATAACGTTCATATAGAGACAGATTTTGATACTTGTGATGATGAGCAAAATCAATCTGATGAGGTACAGAACATTGAATACGAAGGCGTTGATGACAGTGACATACCTCAGAACAATCGGGCTGGCAGCATAGACGATCATGATTTACAAACCATTTTTCAAAATCTAAAAATCGCTTTTTCGTCATTAAATGAAACAGATCCTATGCGTGTAAAGATTCTCACCATGGTTCCCGAACATTGGAGTATTAGAAGAACTGCAGAAGAATTCGATACAACAACTTACTATGTAAGAAAGGCTGAAGATTTACGAAAAACTTATGGAGTTTTTGCTGAAGTTCCAAAAAGAAAAGGTAAACAGTTACCGCAAACATTGATTAAAGCAATCGATGAATTTTACCACAGTGACGACGTAAGCAGAGTTACACCGAGCATGACTAATACTGTTTCGATGGAAGTGGATGGGAAAAAACAAAAGGTCCAGAAAAGACTTCTACTCTTGAGTTTAAAAGAGTTATTTACAACTTTTAAAAAAGAGAATCCTAAACTCAAGGTCAGCTTTAGCATGTTCGCAAAACTACGCCCTAAAAATTGTATCTTACCAGGTAAAAGTGGAACCCACAGTGTTTGTGTATGCACGATACATCAAAACGTTAAAACCATGTTTGACGCAATAGATTTTAAAAAATTGACGGATGACGAAGAATGCAAACTGAGTGATTATCAGGATTGCTTGAAGAAAATTGTTTGTTCTGATCCAAATGAAGACTGCTACTTCAATAATTGTAAAAAATGTCCAAGTATGGAACAATTTGAAAATCAGTTAAAAGATTTACTATCAAAAAATCTTATTGAGGAAGTAAAATACGCCGTGTGGACAGAAGCGGATCGTTCTACACTCGTAACGATTCAGGAAAATGCCGATGATTTTATCGAAAATTTCTGTGAACGATTGCAGCTTCTTAAGCCGCATTCTTACATCGCTAAAAAGCAGTCCCTATTCATTAAAAATCGGAAAGAGAACTTGAAAAATGGTGAAGTGTTCGTTTGTTTTGATTTTTCAGAAAACTATGCTTACGTAGCCCAGGATGCTGCCCAATCCTTCCATTACAATAATGATCAGGGCACAGTTTTTCCTATCTTATTTTACTTTAAAAATCATAATGAAATTGTACAAAAAAGCTGTATATTTCTGTCTGATAGCAACAAACATGATTCAGCAGCCGTTCATTCCATTTTGAATCAGTTCATTCCTTATTTGAAAAAAGAAGTTCCCAAAGTGAAAAAAATAATTTATGTGTCGGATGGTGCGAAGCAGCATTTTAAGAACCGTTACCAGATGGCAAATTTACTCAACCATAAGAAGGACTTTGGCATAGATGCCGAGTGGCACTTCACCCCGACAGCCCATGGCAAAGGTGGGCATGATGGTCTCGCCGCATGTCTCAAGAGAGAAGCTCGTCGCGAGAGTTTGAAAGTAAAGCCTACGGATGCAATTTTGAACATTCATTCTCTTTTTTCTTGGGCAAAAAAATATTTTAAAGAAAAAGTTGCTATTTTCTACTTTTCAAAGACTGATCATGATCGAACTAGAAGACACTTAAATCAGAGATTTATGAATGCGAAAGAAGTGAAGGGAATAAGCAGCCATCATTCTTTCAAACCAATGAATGATGGTTCATTGGAAATGAAGCGATTTTCCACTGTATGACACGTGAGAAAGCAAATAATTATTACTGATTTGAGTCATATCCTTTCCACATTAATACTACGTAATTTGTTAATATGTCCCTTACTTCGTTATCAAATAAAATTCATATTATTTATTTTACTTTTGGATTGTCCAAACCTTAATGATTAATATTTGATACAGCAATTTAATCATAAAATTTATTTCGTTTTGTTTCATAAAATATAAAATGTCTTAATGGATGTTAAATATTTTTTAATTGTTGCCAAAAATATGCTTTGTGTTAAAACCAATTAATTCAAAAAATAAAATTTTTTAAATTTAATGTTTGATGGAAACGTTAAGAATACGTCTAAATAAAATGACTCCTTGTAATACATACCTTACTACCGTTTTTGATTCCAATCCATTGTTTTTCATACACCAGAACGAAGAAAAAAAATTTTCATGCACAGGAGACCAGTCACGAGAGTCGCGAGTTCTGTCAAGATTTCAAAAAACTTTTCCAACAACTTTCGACTATCAAGAACAAGCAGCAAATTTGAACTTGTTCAGTCAACTAAAATATCTATAAAAAATGGGTTTTTTCCACGTTTTAAAATTTACAGACTCTTGACAACATCGATCAAAATAAAGATCTTTTTCGGAACATTTTTGGATTCTTCAGTAGATCTTGATGAAAGTGACCGTAGACTGTTTAAATTTACATACTTTTCTAAGTAAGCTGGAAGCAAAAAAGTGTTTTCTATTAAACTGAAATAACCTTCTCCCAAAAAAAATTTTTTCAATAAAAAATCAATAAAAATTTGACGACTTTCTTTAAAATTTTATTCTCACTTTTAAAAAAATTTCCGATCAATTTCACCGTTTAGAGGTTCATTTTTAAGAATTTCTGGCCACCCCATGAATGATTCAAGATCGTGGAATTGTTTTTCAAATTATCATTGTTTTATATCTCGACCTGAATTCAAATTTCCGACTGTTTCGCGCTACAAATGCATTTTAGAGGGCAAAGAATGCTTAAAAATGGATGTGTCAGAAGTCAAATAGGTTGGAAATTTTCCATAGAAAACAAAAAAGTCATTTTCAGAAGTCGATGACATTATGGCAAACCGGGAAACAAGTTGAATCTCTTTCAAAACCGTTTTTTAGCGTGTTTTTTGCTTAAATTACGTGTTTGCAACAAATATACGCATTTTCTGAAAAAAAGTCAAGAGACATTTTTTATGTATTTTTTGACGCTAAAAAAGATGCCGTGGAGCAAAAATTAATTTGGTGCATTTTTATACAATTTTTTTGACTTTTCCTGATTTTTTAAAGTTGTTTTTTGTGGTTTCCTCCGGTTTCTATTGCGACACATGCTTGCTACTTTAAATCGCCAAGCAGCATGAAAAACTAGACATTTTTACCTACAATTTGCGCCCATGCAGCATTTTTTTGGACGCTTCAAAATTTGGGCCGGGGGGGTGTGCGATTTGAAAAAGAATGAGTCATATATATATATATGTATATATCGTAGGCTTTGAAGGAAATCAGGCTTTGCCGGCAAATCCTAGGCTATGCCGGCAGAGCCGGCCAAGAGGGAAAAAAAGTCAAATGATCGTTTTTTTCCGTCATGGCCGGCCATGGCAGAAAAATTTGACATAATTCTTTTCTTTTCCTTCTCGGCCGGCTTTGAGGGAAATAACTAGACCGGGACTGAGCTCGCTAGGGAAAAAGAGAATCTCATGCTTCAAAATCATATGGCGGGAAAAAATCAACTGAATATTATTCTTCAACTTAAAATAACGTAAATAAGTCATCAAATACCCATCAATACACTTACACCATAGTAGTTGATTATGATTGTGTCAATATTATAGACTACCCATTGTTTACCAATACAGATGTAATAACGTTCGCGTGCTAGATTTTCAAAACAACAATTTAATAACAGTCGAGAATTTGTAAACGACGCGACGGTTGAGTTTCGCAAAACAAATCAGTATTATAAGTATTCAAAGTTGTATGAAGTAATTAAGATTGGAAACAATGAAAAAGTGGTATTGAAAAGAAAAAACCTTTTAATTTTGTTTTAATTTTTTGGATTTTATGTTTGTACAGCAGGTTGAAAGCGCGGATTTGGAGGTCAACGCTCTTAGCCCACAAGAGAATGTCGTCGAGTTTGAAAATGAGAGTTCTCAAAAATCATGTCTTGTTTGTTGTAAATTTATACGAGCGCTTGATCTGAATTTTTGTTTTGAATGCAATTTACCCCTTTATTATAACTGTGGTGATCTTTTTGAAGAAGATCAAATTAATATACTGTGTCCATTGTGTGTAACTGTAAGGGCAAGAAATCTTGAAATCGTTTGAAAAGATTGTTTTGAAAGACAAAAGAAAGCCGCTCAGAAGATGGTCACATTTTCAGAAGAACTTTTTCCACCACTCAAAGTTGGCGACTGTGTGAGTGTTGCAATTCCGACCACCGATCGAATGCCTCTAGATTTCTCTAATATCCTTGGTGTCATTAACAAAATTAAAAACGGGGTCTATCAAGTTGGCACAAAAAATGGTATTATCAAAGGCTAGCTTCCCCGGACGGATTTGACAAAGAATGAATCGAATAGTTATTTAAATTTGAACGACGTCTTACAGGGAAAAATAATTACTTTGAGGGAAGCAACATCTGGTCAGTCCATGTCAGGAGGGCAGGGCTATAAGAAATGCAACTGCAATTCATCTGGCGTCAAGTGTAGAACAAAAAGATGTAATTGTTTTAAATCGGGTGTGTTATGTAATTCAAGGTGCCATTCAAGTGGACCTTGTTTCAACAAGTAATTTAATATTGATTAATATTTAACGAATGATATCATAATATGATATTATCATATACAATTAATTTATTTAATTTATTACAATTGAAACGACAAATTTCCATGAAATTGAATTCGCCTTCAAATGAATCATAAATAAAGAAGTTTTAAATAAATATTCAGCTGATTTTTTCCCGCCTCTTTTTTTCCCTAGCAAGCTCAGACCCGGTCTAGTTATTTCCCTCAAAGCCGGCCGAGAAGGAAAAGAAAAGAATTATGTCAAATTTTTCCGCCATGGCCGGCCATGACGGAAAAAAAACGATCATTTGACTTTTTTTCCCTCTCGGCCGGCTCTGCCGGCATAGCCTAGGATTTGCCGGCAAAACCTCATTTTCTTCAAAGCCTACGACATATATATAGATATATATGGGCAGGTCCGCGCTAATGCGCATATTTGATCAATTTTATTTTTAATATTAAAATTGCGAGCACACTTCCAATTTTTGGACCAGTGATTACTGGTGTGTCAAAAAATATAAAATCGAACTTGTAATCAGTTTTGTGATCGAGGCATGTGAATTAATGAGCTCAAAAAGATTTTTCGCTTTTGAGGTTAAGAATCACTGAAATAACACTGCCAAAATTTTCTCAATCAATTTGAGCGATGGATAATGTGTTATGAAATGTATTACATTTTATAACGTATATGAATTGCATTCTCAAATTCCATTTTTTATAAAATATCTCAAATGCAACAATTGTTAATTCTTTATTTTAATTTATACTTTATTTTTATAAGCAATGAACGTTAAACATAAAGTTTTTTTTTGGCGAAATAAAGTTAACAATTATTTTTTGAACTTAATAAATGCAGAAAACAAATAATGTTTAATTATTAATTCATTCACGTTAAGGAACGAGCGAGGAATCAAATAAACAATATTTAACGATCAAAATAAAATCTAAAGTCGATCGAAAAAACTCAATTTGAATGGTAATCGTTGACGGATCTTTCATTTAAAAAAAAAAAAAACTTATTTCGAGGCCTTTTTGGTTCCTTTGCTTCCAAACTCCAACTTTTTTGACGAAATTTTACACCTTTTTTGACTTGGCTCGACGTTCTCTTTTTGATTCTGAGCTTTCCTTTTCGTTGAAGTAGCCAGGTTTCCTTGACAGGAGTTCAAACGTGATTTAGCCGGCAATTTCACTGGTTCTGATTTCTGAACATTCATTTTTTTAGTTGAGGTTTTTTTCTTTTCATCAACCTTTTTAGAGCCAGCAGCTGATTTTACTAACTGTTTACATTTTTTTTCTTTTCTTTTGGTTTTGTCTTTGGCACTAAATCAACTCCATTTTTGAAAAGTGCGTAATGCTTGCAAGGTGGGACCTGAATACATTCAGTGCAAGATAAGGTGTTGGCAAAGAGAAAATTTTCTTTTTCTTTTACCCAAAATAGCTGGAAGATTTTCATTGTTCCGGGAATTGAATCGATTTCTTTAGGCAGAAGTTTGGACATTTCTTCAATTTCTTGACTGCTGACTTCAAAGATTTCTATTTCTGAATTATTTTCTTGAACCACGTTCAGGATATCTTGGACATTAATTACGTCTCTTCCATTCAAAACCGCTCTGTTACATAAACATTTGACGCCCCCCCCCCGTACCATCTGCACAGCTTTTTCCATGTCCTGCCGTCGTGAAGTTGTATGAAGAAAATTTTAGATTCAACTTTTTGCAAAAATACCGAAACAGAAAAAAATTGCTTTTATTTCTGTACTGCGTCGTGGGTCCATCACTCTGAAAATGCATGGTGTCAAGTTAAGGAACTTTTTGCTGGATTAAACGGAAAATAGGTTGCATGTGAGCCCAAATTGCTGGAGCATCATGATTTAAATTATCGGATGCTGTACAAAAACTGACACATTCCACTTCATTTTTAGCATTTTTAAAAAAAAATGCTCCTGTATGAAGAGCAATTTGTTTTTTTGAGGCACCAAAATGGACACTGTACTTCTGTCGCGTACTTGCACAAATAGTTTTGGGAAAAATCCATAACAACCAAAACTTCATTTTTTTTCCAAATTTTGACGTAAATTTGTGAGATGTTGATGTTGATACGCAGTGTCGTAGATGTGTTTCAAATATTCTGGTATTTGATCTTGAAATTTCTCTTGAAAAGTACGGCAATTTGCAGCGAGAAGTTTTTTGGTTGTTACCTGCACGTGATATGTGAGACCTTTTGCCCCTAGACGATCAATTTTTTCAGTCGCCCATTGATGGTAATGAACTGTTTCTATACTTTTGTCATTAGAATTGAAATCTGGAGATCGGTTCTTGCACTTTTTGCACAATCTGTACATACAATCCTTATTTGAAGAATCACACACCAACTTGCTCACAAAATCATGTGTGCTTTCCGACGGAAGCAGTTTTAGAGCCATCATTTTTTTGTGCATAATTCCAAAGTTTGCATGAGTTTTACACAAGCAAGTGTCACGGTTTGATTCTTTCTTATGCACAATCCAGAAAGGTCTTAAGCATAAGCGATAGAACAACGTGCGACCTATTTTGAGAGGCTCTTCTAAACTGTACTTTTGTATAAATTTTTGAGACTGTCAAGTAAGTATCTTTTTCTGTAGTGCCTTTTTCCGTCTTATACAGTCCTTCGATCCCGGGACTTGTGCGGAGTTTTCATCTCTTTTCAGGAATTCTCTAACAGCTTCGCGGTGTTTCTGAAGCAAATCGTTTTTTCTATCTTGTTTTCGAGAAAACACAAAAGACTTAGACTGCGAATATTTGTTTTGCATACGCGTACTGACGATATCTGACATTGAAGACATCATTTTGTACTTTTTCAGTAAATTTCCCGCCATTATTTGATTGAAAACAAACTTTCCTTGTCGATCGAGCACATTTTTTTTCAGGCGAAGATGCTGTTTCAAAAACTTACCCATAAGTAATTTTTTTTGGATTTCATTCCGACCCTGTTTTTCAGTTTCTTTGACTTTTTTGTATTCTGCTAGTTTATGTTTGCGTTCCAGTCGAAAATATCTCATTTGCCATTCGTGAGATTTCTTTTTTTCAAGTGTTAATTGTTCCTTTTGTTTCTAAATAATTCTGCGTAACCGCTGCTCTCTGGCAGATATTGTTCGAATTTTTTTCTCATAAGATGCTTCTTTTTTAAGGCTTGGTCAAACATTTATTTCTGAAAATTTAATTTACGGTAGATAGACATCTATTTTAATGTATGATCCATTCATACCATGACTCTGTGTAGTTGAGGTCTTTTTCACGGCTTCATCGGCGGTTAGGTTTTGCTGCATCAAGTTATTGGAAAAATCGAAATCTTTACTTGTTGGCAATTGCTTTACCTCAATTTCCAATGTGTTTTGGTCTGGAATCTTGATCTTCCTCGTACGCTTTGACAGTGAGGACAAGTCCTTCTGAACCTGAGTATCTAGTCCAACTAACTCTGATTCTGCTTGATCACATTTATTTCGCAAGGAACCGCATGTTTTTGGAGGACTGGGAATGAATTTTGGAGCAGAGATATCAGGGATTTCTTGACAGGGACAAGTAGAATCGATAGGTTCTTGGGTAGGGAATCTAGGATTCAAAGAAGAAAAGAGTGCTCATAAGATCAATGGATCATTTAAAAGTTTTTAATTCTTGCGCCAGCTGAAAAACTGATAGTAAATCCCAGTGCAACTGGCAAAAACTTAAAATAGATCAAAAAGAACCCCTCAAAACTCATGTATTTGAGAATTGTTTCACTAAAATTCAAGTCAAATCTTACTTCGTGGATTTTTCATTCAAAAGTTTAAGTTCAGCAGTGCGCAAATGCAATTGCCGCCTTCTCTCATTTTTCACGGCAATATCTCTCGCTTTTTTCTCTCTAGATATCCGCATTCTGTCCCGCTTCTCCTGAAGCTTTTTTTCTCGTTCAATATCAGCTATTATTTTAAAAGTTTTGACAAATTTTCTGCATTTACAGTCAATGAACAATCATTTGGGGTTATGTTTTCCAAAACATCAAACCAAGAATCGGTATGATGCCTTGAAATTGGTGTTTTTATAGGATTGAGCTAAATTTTCAGTACTGCGACTGGTACTATTCAAAAGAAAAAATAATTTCACATCATTCACATCAGGTCACGAAAATAGACAGTCATTGGTTGATTTGTGCAGCAATAAAAAGAAAAAATTCAGATCTAATTACGCAGTCGTCCTTACGCATGTTGAATGATTTTTTTTGGTTACATAAGGCAGCACGGAGGTGAAATTTTCACCAAATCGCTCGATAATAATTCAAAAAAATTTGACTAAATTTTCATCAAGATACATGCAATGGCAAAGAAGATGGAGCACAAAAACTAGCTAAAAGTAGAGTTGAACAAAAATCAAATCACGATCATAGAAATAGCTTCAGCTGGAGAAAGTTGAGGGGCACATTTTTTGGAAGAATGATAAAATATCACAAATATGCTGCAGTTTTCATTGCGATTTGTTTTAGTCCGATTCGTCAACCCGCAAAAAAGAACGAACGATTTCAAGTTCGTAAAACTTATGAATCACAAGTGAATTTTTGAAATATTCCGCTATAACTAGTGAAATTTCTTCAACACGCTTTACTTATATACAGCGCAATAAAAAGAAAATCTGAGCTTCTTTCTGATTAAAAGGTAACTGTCAAAAATTATGACAAAGCGTTACGATTATTTAAACTGGATGGTCAAAAAGGAGCATCACGGTAATATGCGCATTAGCGCGGACCTGCCCATATACGAACCTTTGTCAAAAATATGTATAGGTACGCAGTTTGTTTCAAAGGTGTCATAGTTATGATTTTGCTCGGTGAGGTGTTTAGCAAAATCAGATGTTAGTAAGTCCGGCTTTTTTCTTTCCGGTAGGGATTCTCTAAACCGGGCGCTGAACGACTTGCCTGTTTGACCTATGTAGAACTTTGTGCAGGTGTTGCATTTCAGCATGTACACCCCAGATTGGTCATTTTGAGGGCACTCCTTATGGCTCCGCGTTCTGAGTATTTTCTGGGTGTTGTTGTTGGTTGAAAAAGCTGCTTTGTAGCTTCGCTTCTGAAGGAAATTTGAGATCTTGTTCGCAAAATAGTTATTATAGTTTACTGGAACGTGCTCCTGTACCTCTTTTGATTTTTGGGGCATATTGGACTTTCTTCGGTACTTATGCACGAGATGTTCCATGATGAAACTCCTGTATCCATTAGCAACAGTGATGTGTTTGATGGTGTTAATTTCTCTGTTTTGGGCTTTTTTGCTGAGAGGGAAAGACGTCGCTCTATGGACGCAGTACC
>WUQG02454869.1:0-12701 GCA_011317285.2 Androctonus mauritanicus
AAAAAAATGATGTTCTCTAATTGGAATTACAGAAGCTTCTGCTAGAGGAGGGAATTACATAATGGTGTTTAAATGCACCATTACGCACCATAATTTAATTCGTACTAACCATGTTTTTAATGTAACGAAAAATTCTGCTGCGTTCATATTTCACTGGCTTATTTTTGAATTATGCAAAATAACTTCCTTTCCATTCAATAAATTTAGAAATTAGATTAAAGGATAAAATATTTGAAACTGGCTCTGGACAAATTTTATATTCAAGGCGTGATCTGATAGTTCCAGTTCTTCTAAACAATGAAAAATAATGATGGAGATGCGAGAAAACAAGAAAAAAATGATTATATTTTTAGCATTTTGTTTTTATTTGATACTAATTTTATATAAAAAAAAAATCTTCCCAGGCTCACATAAAGTACCTGATATAATCTCTACTCATCTATCCTATGCTATAAGTAGACCATTTTCCTAGGGAATGCTTCCGACTATCCTAAAACAAAATACTGTATGCCGTATGCCTATTTTTAATGAAGAAAACGAAATATTTATAGCAAATTTCGAAACAATGAAATCTTACATTTAGTAAATCTTATTTTTAGTTGCAAACATAACAGAACATTGTTCTTCTACTGATTGCGCTTTCGCATTTTTATTTATCTTAATAGGATAATTAAACGAATCAAAAACGATTAAATATATTTTATTTTAATAACTATAAATAATAATTAATTCCCTAATTTCTGCTAAAAATTAATTTATTAATTACCGATAAAATAAACGCGATAAAAAGTTCAAAAATCGTTTTGATAATCTCTTTACGTCTTTCCTATTCGAATTTTTGATAACGTGACTATAAAATATTGTTACGAAAATTATAAATTTAAAAATTTTATAAATTTACAGGTAATTCTTATCAAGGTAAGTTCCGTAGGAAACAATTTTTAAGTATATTAACTTAAAGAAAGCCGCTTCCTAGTGATTGATTCAACAGTAAACATGGCTGAAGATACGTGTATTTTTTTTTAGAAAAGTTCATATCTTTCTAATAAAATTAATTATTATAAATGAAGATTTGCCATTTTTTAAACCTAATTAAACTTATAAGTTTAAATGAAGTGCAAACAGTTACGCTGATTCTTTGATCCCGGATTTTCCTAAACTTGACTCACGCGTGCATTGAAAATGTATTTATTCAGATTTATAGGAGTAATCATACAAACGAAAGGTTTATTTAAATATTGAAATATTTAGAAACTTATGTAATGCATGTATCCAGGTTAAACTGCGATATGAAATTATCGTCTGGGGTTCTTACCGGATATCGTATGCATAAAATATAAATATCGATAATTTGTTCCATTGGCAGTTAAAGATCAACGTGAATAATTATACCTGTATACCATTGCATTTTTATTTATTTAGTTTAAATCGATACACCTTGATTCTTCTTAAAAAACGCGAAAAACCAAATTTTTTATTGTATATTATTATTTTTTTTGATGGTAGATTTATAGTCGACAATATTTTAATTTTGCTCAATTCCATTCGTATAAAATATTATTGATATCTAAATAAAAAAAAAAAAAGATAAATAACCTGAAAATATTACCTGTTAAGAATATTTAACAGGTTATTTTCTCCTGAAAATATTCTGAAAGAATATTTTCAGGAGAAAAAGTATTTCTTTCAGAATACTTAACAGGAATACGTTCAGAATACTTCAGAATACATTCAGAATACTTAACAGGAATACGTTCAGAATACTTCAGAATACATTCAGAATACTTCAGAATACATTTTCTCCTGAAAATGTATTTCTTTCAGAATACTTAACAGGAGTATTCTTTCAGAATTTTCTCCTGTTAAGTATCCCTTTAACAGGAGAAAATTCCTGAATTCTGAAAGAATACTGAATTTCTGAATTCTGAAAGAATACTGAATTTCTGAATTCTGAAAAATACTGAATTTCTGAATTCTGAAAGAATACTGAATTTCTGAATTCTGAAAGAATACTTAACAGGAGAAAATTCTGAAAGAATACTCCTGTTAAGTATTCTTTCAGAATTCAGAAAAAAAGAGAGAAATACTTCTGTTATTTTCTCTCTTTTTTGTTTTTGCTATAATTTGCAGTTGGATGTCTACGCGTGATCAAAATTATGTAGAGAAAATCGTATCAAATTTTATTCATGTATCGAATGACAAAATTTGGAGTATTAAAATATATAAATTTTCGTTTACATTAATATATTTTTTTTAATGATTATATCGTATATTATGTAGATTAATTTTATTACTGGTTCGTACAGACTATAAAATAAATCTAGTAGTAAGTATGGAGTTAAAAACTTTCTTCTTTTATACGTCTTGACAACCGGAAGCGAAACAATTTAATTAAGCATTTATTAATTGATAACAAAGGTGAGAGGTTAGCTATCGGTCAAGCTTGATCGATTATTAATCAAAAAAAGCACGATGACATCTTTCCATCCCTGGAGCGTACCTCGGAGCCATCATTGTTTAAAATTCAAAAATCTCACCGTGATTATAATCAATACGTTTAATATTTATTACCTGGAGTTTTTTTTAAATATTTATAATAAATCATAATCATTATAAAGGGAATTAAATTCGTTTATTCTAGAAGATGGTTAGATTCGATCGTTTGATTAAAAATTTGATATTTTCATTCAAAAAATTTGTTCGTTCCTTTGATGCACAATTAATGTTATTATTTTTTTTTTATTATTTTTCAATTTGTTCAGGACTCTAACCTTTCGATAAGGAAAACAATATTATCTTTAAAAACATTAGCATAAATATGCAAAAAAATAAAAAAAAATTAAGGAAATAAATTTAAATTAAAGGTAAATAAATCTGACTAAACCAATGATAGATTATTAATGTTCTTATTTCGGTCAGGTCACGTTTTTTTATGATTATTATTATGATGACGATGATGATCATCATCATCATCGCTGTTGTTACATTCGAGAAAATTGAATTTTTAGAGATCTTCCTGGATCAAAAAGAATGGAAATTTTTCACAGATATCAAAAAAAAAAATTTAGGAAAGATAATTAATTAAATTATAGCGTAGTAGGACGTTTTAAATCGCTTCATCTTGGCTACAGTTTATAAAAATGATCAAGATAATTCAACCTAAATTACTTATCACACTTTTTTTCATCATTTAAAAAAGTCTTTCCAGATTGTTTTGCACTCATTAACTCTTTGCATATTGTCATTTTTCTTTAAACATTTATTCTAGCGTACAATAGAATTATAGGTTTGGCATTAGCTTTACTTTTCCACTGGGTTATCCTCCTAGATCGATGGCCTCAACACATAAACATACACACACACATATATATGCATATATATTCCTAAAATTAGGCCTCATTGATTAAAGGAACTAGAAATTCGAGCGTAGAAACTCGTTATTAAAAAAAGATATGGTAGCTCTGCATTGGGTATCATCCCTCTTGGCGTCTTGGTACGAGAAGGGATATAATAGTAATGATGTTTATATCTGAATCCGGTTACCATGTTTACGCAACTTGTCCTGATTTCATCCATATTAGCCCCAGGTAAAGTTAAAGAATCCGCTCATTACGTATCTATGGCTATCTATAGTCAAGACATGCATCTCAATTAAGTGGTACGACCCCGGTCATTGTATCCATGTTAATTCAAACAGTATCGTTGGATAAAAACTAATTACTGTTTTATGACTCATCTTTAATTTTATACAACCGCAAGATTTTTTTTTTATATTAAATAATCCCGTAGAAGTTTGTTAGAGTCGGTATGTAATTATTTATTAAATCAACTTTATTGAATAATAAAACGTGTTTTAATGTATAAACCTATTCCGAATTCATTACCTTATCTCGTTCTGTAAATTTTTTAGATATTTTTGGTTTTATCTAACCCGCTTCGATGTTAGAAACGAAGAATAGTTAATATATAAAATATCGAAAAATTCTCCCGTTGAATGCATTGTTTTCTCTAACGATATCGAATGAAATTTAGTTATGTTTTCGTAGAGTGAAACAGAGTAGACATTCATAAATTTTTCCAGCAAAAAAAAAAAAAAATCTAGTTTAAAAATTTCATAAATGAAAAGCCGTTTAGTAAGAAATTAAAATATTTATACAGAGAAGATTAAAGTTTCTTAGGTCATTGTAATATTCATCTCTTTGGCAATAATGCCCCAGTTGTAGTTTAAAGTAAACTATCTTTTGTATGCAAATGTTACAGGTTCTTACAGGCACAGAGGCTGGTTTATCCAGATTTTCTTTCTTTCTTAGTTTTTTTTAAGATTAAATCTTGGAAATTATTTAGATGTTTCTTTTTACATTTAATTCTGTAGCTGACTTTCTCTTATATGGCTTTAACACAGTAAAGCGAATTCTTTCTGTCGTTATGGTAAGAAAACAAACGTTTAAAAGTTCCAAATTCTATTATTTGTATTAAATATTTAAACAATTTTCGAAATATTTATATAAAATGTTACAGATGTCACGCTGTTGAATTTTTATAAAATTTTATATATGACAGAATTGTTTTAACGACTATGATAAATTGCTTTACACTATTTTAAAACAGGATTTTGAAAGCCAGGGTGCCATATAATAAACCCGTTTCTATTCTAACATGTGTATAAACGAACAATTTTATGCATTTATAATTTCAAAAAAAAAAAAAAAAAATACATCTGTTAAGTTGTAGATGATTTATTCGTCACAAAAAAATTTTTTTTACCTTTATACGAAAGAAAGGTTACTATAATAAGTAATTTACTCGAAGCTCATTGACACTTAAGCAATCTGATAACTCAGATTTTTAACTTCCTTAGTCTACATGCATTTTTATATAAATCATTCTAGGTTGCTAAAGTTTTAAAATCTGCATAAGCAGTTTTGGAAGTAAATTTACATTCATTGCTAGAGTTATTAATGAAATCCATAATATGGTATTAAAAAAATGAAGAAATATATATTTTTCTACGAATTGTGGCATGTAAATATTCAGGAAGATGTATTAAAATTATACTGAGATGATAAAATATATATTTTTTTAGAGGAAAAAAAAATAAAAAAGATTTATATATGATGCAAAACTAGTTCATATTCTTTTCTACATATATTTAATTTATATTCTCGTTATATCTATTAATCTTTATTTCCTTTTAAGGTAAGAACCATTGTAAATTTTCTAAGTAATTCAGGTGGGTGGTTGAACTGGTTTTTAAGTTGAGGAAAGATCATCCTACATTCAACTATTAATTGACATCATTAAAACAGGAATATTATTCATGAAAGTTAACAAAATTTTTTATTTTTTTTTATGAATAAAGAAGAAAACTTTTTCGGTGGTAAAATTTCTATGAATTCTCTGTAGACGTTATCCTAATATATTTTATATAAACGTAATTCTGAATACAAAATACTATTCAGGATATTCTGTTATAGACTGAATATGCTGAATGTATGTAAAAATTAGAATCTAACCTTCATTAAAATAAATTTTTATTATTATTTATATATATTAAATAATGCACAACAACTGATATAAAATGCTTATCCATAAACTTTATGCAAATTACGATGCATTGTACAAAAAATTACATAAAATATATCTTACAGAAAGTAAGTACGCAATGTATAATTTAGCAAAACAGAAAATAATTTGACTATACAATAAAATATATGATGTAATACAAAATTAATAATAAAAAAAAAAACTTCTGCGAGTTTTGTATTTTGTAACAATTTACTAACGAATAAAAATAAAAACATCTGTCAGTCTGAAACGTGCTCGAGTGCTTAACTCGAATAGTGTGTATATCCTTGGAGTTAAAAGGTTTTTATAAAGTCAATAATAAACCGAAGTATTGCGAATTTAATCCGAATAATTTTAAGTATTATTATTGTTATTAATATTATTATTATTTTGCAATTTACAAGATGCTGAAGTTAGAATTTTATGACGATTGGTCCCGGTTGATTTAAAGATGATGCGGATCACAAGGAAGAATGGCGTTTCATGTGCAACGATAGGTGATCCGATCTGGAGAAAGCTCTTTCGCACAATCTGCATTGAAATGGCCTATCTCCTGTATGTTTACGATAATGTCGAGTTAGTTCGTCAGATCTTGCGAATTTCCATCCGCATCCCTTCCACGTACATTGATAAGGTTTCTCACCGGTATGGGTTCTCAAATGTGCCTTCAAATGAGAACTTTTAGTATACGTCTTGCTGCAACCTGGATGAGTGCAAGTGTGCACAGTCACTTTCCTTCTAGCCAAGTTCCTTCTTGGTCTTTTGGGTTTTTCGGCGGCCGGTGGAGAGCTGGCGAAAGGAATTCTGGTGGTGTTTCTCGTCGATAAGGCCTCTGCCAGGTGTGGAGACGATGGAGGAGTAACCACTCTCAAAACTGTAGACGCACCGGTGGTAGTTTGGGACGGAGAATTCTGTTGCATCAGAGTTTCTGGAGAAGCTGGAGGTGACATCTGATTGCATACAGACGAAGTATAAGTATTCCATGTTACGTTACCGGTCTGAGTACAGGATGGCAGACGTTGCGATGAGGTCTTATTGATCACCTGACCTGTTCCGTCATCGCTGTATAAACTAGTAGTGTCGGAATTGAGGAATAGATCCAGATCTTCGTATCTAAACGGGATGTGTTGATTTACTGTCTGACCAACAACCAGAGCCGAAGTAACAGGAACCAATGGACGACGATTGGAAATTTCCTGAGATCCAGAAGGCGATTTTTGCGTATTTTCTGGTGGGTGCACTTCTGCCAACAGAACACTTTCTATATCTTGCCACATCTGCAATAGAAAACCGAAAACTGTTAAACTCAAGGCTAGAGAAAATAATATAGTATAGTAAAAGTCTACCAAGCGAACAATTCTTGGAGCCATGCCAATCACTGAAATGAATTTTGACTGTAATAGCATTAATGCTGAGGAATAACAGTAATTATTTCTATATTTAAACACATTCTACAATGAAATTTAAATATTTATGTAATACAACTTCAGATTATAATTTTCAATAATTACTGTCAAAAATGATAAAACAAAAAAAATGATGATAAAAAAAAAAATCTAAGAACCAAACACGTGTAAAAAAAAGGGGGGAATTTCTAGTTTAAACTACATTCCATATTCTATATAACAGCATTTCTACCTTACAGCAACATCAATATAAATAAATATTTATATCATCCCGAAATAACATGTTCCTGGAGAAATAGCACAGCCATTCAAACTAGAATAAACCATGAAGGGGGAAAAAAGTTGTAGAGTAGGATAAAAGAAGAAGAAGAAAAAAAAACAGCATCGCTATCAGAAGAGGGGAAAAACATTATTATCCGAATTTCCATTAAAAATGTCTAATGTGTTGAACTAGGATCACACCACAGGAAATGGCGTCATCTTGACAACCTGTTATCAAGGTCAGACTGTTTTGTAGATATACAAACAGACAAAACCATCTGTTTGAGTGAGGACATACCTGGAATGCTGGTAGAAAGTTAATTAGTCCTTGGCACATCTATCTGACAGAAATGTAAATGAATTATAATGATATTTTTTTCCATCCAAGGTTTTATATTTCAGGGTTTCTCTAGGAAATAATTCGACATAAAAAGTTTTTATTATTATTATATATATATAAACATATTTTTTTTTTCTAGAAATGCAAATTTATCTTTTGAATGTACGAGTGTGCAAATTTACATTTTCGAAATGTAAATTTGCAAATGGTTGGTGTGTATTAACTCTTATTCTGTTTAACGTACACCAATACGTTTTGGCCGGGCAAATTTTTTCATTCTGTGTTTATACAGTAAAAAAACAAAAAAAAAAGAGACATTCAGGATATAATTTTTTTTATCCTTAATAGATCAAAACGTGAGATAATTAAGATAAGAAAAATTAGGTTAAGTTTGGAGAGTTGGATAGAAACGACTTATCCCCCAAGTGCTGTAGAGGAAAAATAAGTTGAATCTGTAAATTCGCGTAAAATACAGATTTAAAAATATTTTATACGTGTTTTAAATTAAGTTTTAATGTTAATTCTGAAAAATCGTATAACAGAATATTTAAAAAAAATTTTTTTTAATAATTTAATCTGAATAATCGAATAATTATGCGTATTGTTTATGGATCGAAACTAGAATATTATTTTATGAATTTAATGAGCACATTTAATGTTGCAGCTTCCGTAGAAAGTAAGAAAGAAAAAAAGAAAAAAAAAGAAGAAAATTAGGAGAATAGGTCGTCAATGAGAATTAGCTCAATCATGGAAGGATTCTGTTTTTCTATTCATTTCCAGATTGTTATCAATAACGTTCGATAGCATTAACAATAAAAATCAAAAATTGATATATTTTCTTCCATTTTTTTTCTTCCCTCCACTGAATTGTTCTACTTTTCCATTCAGTAATTTTTTTTTTTACAACTGGAAAAAAAAGAACAGCTGTTGCTTTCTCAACGAGTAAATTATACGATGAAAAACTTATCTACAAAATGTATCAATTGATAAAGAGATATCCCATTTTAGAGAATTATCTTACGAAAACCACTTTTTAAAAAAATTAAATTGTTTAAAATCCATTTTTTTTTTTTTTTAATACCGTTCTTAAAAGAAGCTCATCTGTTTTTAGAGCGTAACTCCTGTGCTTCTTGTTATTTGTCATAATTCAATGATTCATAATATATAAAAAGTCTTTACTTAATAACAGTTAAAATTGGAATACAGGATTTATATTTATCTACTTTTTTTTTTTACCTTTACAAGAAAAGTCAATTCAATCCTGTTTAAATACATTTTTAACCCAAGTTTCTGACTCTGTTAAAAAAAATAAATAAATAAATATATCTCCACGATTCAAAAAAATCATTTTTGAAAAATTAAAAATAATTATGACGGATGAATCAGATAAAATTATAATTACTTTATTTTATTTTTTTTTTATTTCTAAAATTGTTCAGGAAAATTCATTTTACGTGACCTCAAAACAGAAAAAGAATTGATATTTATATAAATCAAACTGGGATCATATACGATATTTCTCATTCTAAATCGGATAATTTTAACGATTTTTCAGTTTAAACTCGAAGAAATCTTACGCAAAAAATATTTTTTGAAGACGTGTGATGATAAATAATTGCCGTTTTTAGATTTTTTAAAAAATGCTGACTTGTAACAATTCTATAAATATGATACTATATACCGCATGTACGGATATAAAAAAAAAAGTATATTTTATGTTTTAGTAGAACTATTATGATGAGTTTCATTTCCGGATATAGAAAGAAATAATGATTATTATCCGATCTACAGTCACGAAATCGTGAGTTAGAGTTCTAATGCAACTTTTTTGCCCAGATTTTTCTTCTATAAGTACCATTTGTAAGAACGAGATTTGTTAATTAATAATGAAAATTAAAAAAAAAAAAAAACATAAAGAAAAACAATGATAATGAAATTTTATTATAACGATGACCGAGAAAAATATATATATATTTTTCTAGAACTCGAAAAACATTCCCGAACTTATATATATCCTAGAATAAAAACAGGATGTATATAGTAAATAATCTATAATCCTAGAATGGATGGTTAGAAATCCGTTTTATATATATAAATATTCTTTCAAATCCTGAGATATGGGATTATAAATTGAGATTTAGAGAATAATTTAGGTTACTGCACTAATCTGGTTAAAAATATATGTGGTGTAATGAAATATCTTTGTTTTAATTATTAGTTATTTATATTTTATATTTTTGTTCAGTTGGCAACACGAGTAGTTGGCTGCCATGTTCTTTGTCTTTTTCGAAGTTTTCTTTTTTCTTCTGATATTTTTTTTAATGTTTATCAATCCGTAGATGTGGGAAGATTCGACGTCACCACATACATATATTTTTTTCTCTTCGCTAAATTTAATACTGCATACTTAAAAATAGTTTATTCTGATAAAAGTAAAGTAACTTACAGCATATCAATTAAACTTGGAAGAATATCAACAGCTTCAAAATTTAAATTTTGCAGTAAATAAACCTAGAAAAAGTCATCTTAAAATCGCATTAAGTTAATAGGGCATGAAAAATTTACTGCTTAAAATAATAAAGATATTCACTCGAATTAATATTGTATGAAACTAAAACGATTGTATATATAGGTCTATACATATTTGTGGAACCTGAGTACATTACAAGTTTATTATTTTAGAGAAATACTTGTAGATAAATTCGACGGAACTAATTTATAATGTATAGAGTTAGGCAATGTTTTCTAAATAAAAAAATTGCATTGCAAATATATATATAGATAGATATATAAATGTCTTTCATAACAGGCAAACAAATGGGTAAAAGTAAACGCCACTTTCCCGGAAACATGATATTTTCAAGCCAAACACGAACATGAATCATGCATGTAGAGAGATATCGGAATAATGCTGATTCATAATCGGAAACATTAAATAAGTTGATCCGCCGAGACACATTCTAGAGAAATATGGTTTTTCCGTCAACACTTTCCCCATTTAACAGCGGGTGATCGCATTTTGTGGACAATCAATGGGAAATTATTATATATAGAATGTCTATAAAGCATCCATTATTTTTGCGCATGTCCCTTATTGAAGGTGATTTGGAAGAAATGACTGTCATTAGAGAAACCAATGACTTCAATTACTTCTGCTCTGACTCCACCCTTTTCTTCGATGCTGCCCTTCTAATTTCTGAATGGAAATCTATACACGACTGAGCTAAAAATATCGCGTTATTATTGCCGTTATTTCATTCATTATTATTCTTTATTTACGGCATAATTCATTTTCGTGGAAGGTATAGACATGCGAATATTCTGTTAATTTTTTAATGACCTTTGTATACATTTTTTTTCATTTCAAATTTAATTAATAAAATTAAAAATTCGCTCGATTGATAGTATTTTAACTATCGCGAGTTATAACTCTTTAATAGTCTATGATAGTTGTGTTGTTAACCAATTTTTTCCTTTCTTAAAATTCCATGTAAAGACCTCTTTCAGAACCTGTAGAGCTAAGGATAAACATGTTAGTAGAATATATTTCGTTTTTTTTTTTTACCAGAAAAGAAACACTTCACAAGTGAATCGCCCTTAAGAACTGTAACACGCTTCTGTAAATATATTCTACATCTGTTTCTTTCAAATCAGCCTTCTAACTTGAGACTTCCCAAAGTTGAATCAATCAATCCGAGGGATTTTAAAGCGATATACACTATGTTGTTTTATATTCAGGTTTACTTTCAACAAGCACACTTGGGAATACCAGTTAAAAGTTTTCTCGAAAACATTTTTTCTTAAGTACTTTTAAAAGGTTCGATAGAGAGAGAGAGAGAGACAAGCTTACGATGCATAAATTTTAATAATTTAATAAAATTACAGTTGATTAATTTCGTCATATGAACGGTTTGTTTACTGTTTAAAAAAAAAAAATAAACTTTAAAAAATGAAATCAAGGAAAAAAAAAAAAAGAAATATTGGTGTCCTTTGAACGAGATCAATCATAGAAATGAAGTCGATCTCTACTGTCAATTCTACTCGAACAACTACCATACATTTATCAAAGAAAAGCTTGTTGGTCCGCTCAATTTTATACGTTTCCATAGAAACCGGGCTATTTTACGATATTGAATACGTTCTCGTAATTTGTGCAGAGTCGTTTTTTATTGCAAATCTTTGATAAAAACAAAAAAAAAAAAAAATTCGTTTATATTTAGAACGATTTCTTTTGTTATCCAAAAAAAAAAAAGAAAAGATGGAAATTTTTTTGTTAAACACGTGTTATTGATGATGTTTGCTCTCTTTCTTAAATTATTTGATTTCGATTTTAGAACCAAGGAAAACTATTGGAATTTGTAAATGAATACGAAAATTAAAAAAAAAAAAAAATTTTTTTTTTATTATTAGTACGAGAATCGATTAAACGAACACTTTTCATTTCAAAGGTAATTCTTCATATTTCATGCATTAAAGCTGCATTAAATTTTCCAATCCAGAAGTTAAATACTGCCAAGAGGAAAAAAAAAAAAGACATGCGAACCTGTTTAGAAGAAAACCTATCGTGTTTATTATAATAAAAAAATAATAATAATTCTTAATAACGATAAATAATTAAATTAATTAAACATAAAAATAAATTAAAAAATGCTAATTTTGTTTTAAGAAAAATCGAGTTAAAAAATTCAGAATATTTTCTAAAGTATTTTTTAAACTAAAAAAAATATATTTTATACTCACGAGAATTTATTTATGTTCAAAATTATTTATAATTATAATATATTTTATGCTTAATATTTTTGAAAAAAGCAAAATAAACTTATTTTTACTTCTGTTTTATAGGCCTATATACGCTACTTATAGCAACAAGCATGGTCAGATTTTCTATAGGTTCTATGTTTAAACAGAATTTAAGTTATTATTTATATTTTATACATGAACATATCCGTTTTTACATTATTACAATATAGATTTTATACATATATCTTACAGAAAGAAATCGCATAAGATATACTATAGTCTGTCCTGGTTAAGAAAAACCCTGATGTAACGAGATGTAAAGAGGCTTAAAAGTTTGACGTTATTGGCTGGTTCTGAATGATGTATTATGTCGCTCACATAAAGTAGTA
>WUQG02454880.1:0-12700 GCA_011317285.2 Androctonus mauritanicus
GCGCTACTTCTTAAAAAACTCTAGTGAACTAATCTGTGTATTTTTTATTCCTGCCAAAGTGCTGATTCTTTAATTGTATACAGACAAATTGTTCATGATACCATATGTATGTCAGAGCATACCTTTTACAATACCATTATGTCAAAATGATATAACATTAAAATTGTTTTATTAAAGAATATATACATAAATTGCTTAATAAAGCAGTCACTTATCATCTTGATGGAGGTATGGTATGGTAACTGGAGATATGAATTCAATTCCAAGTCTCATACCTCCAGTTTTTCTGGAAGGGTCTGGGTTTGGATCTAGGTCATTAAAAATAATCTTATGTACAGATCTATGTAGGTCAGAGATTGCTTGTATCTTAGTATTTCTCCTTGCTTTTAATAGTTTGATGTTGATGATGTCTTTTGTTTGGGGCTTTTCTAAACTTTATCTTCTTAACTGCTTTCTCTACTTGTTGTGGTAATATTGCTGGGATGTCTTCTATACTTATTGATCTTGGTCCTGTTGCTCAAATGATTTATATATTTCTTCGTAGAATGTTGCTTCTTTTCTACTATTCTGTCACAACTGGTGATAAATTATTCATTATCTTTAATCGCATTTAGTTAGTGTCTGCCAATCATTGTGTTCATCCTTACTAATTGGAGACTATTCCTATTCTCAATGGTCATTTGAATCCTTTTTATATTGAATCTCTATATATCTCTGATTTTTTTTAATATTATACTTGGTTATAAGTGGATTTGATCTTCATATTCCTTTTCTTTTTGATCAGTTCTTGTATTATTTATATACATATTAGAGATATGTGAACCATATTTTCAAATCAAGTTTCAGTTTTAACTTTTATCATCATTAAAAATATCATTAAAGTTGAATTTACCTAAATAACTCTTTCAAAATACAAGAAAAAGTCATTAGTATTTGAATCTATCTCTATATTTTTATATTAAACTAACCAGGATACCTCATACAGAGATACTTTGCCACTATTGTATACATTGAATAAATCTATCTATACATCCTCTTCCACCTGTGAAACCACATTGATGAAAAAGTATGGGATGTGCAGTCATCTTTCTGATTCTCTCAATTACAATCTTACAAAATACTTTTCCAGCTAAATTTAGCAAACTTTTATACCTATAATTCTTGCATTCACATCTCACTCTTCCCCTTGTAGATGGCAACATCTCAAATTTAGTCCAGTCACTTGGAACCACATCTTTCATCCAACATAGTTTACATAGGTATCACATCTACTCTACAATAGACTTCCCATAGTATTTCAACATCCCAGCCATGATTCAATCCAAACCAGGACTTTTACCACATTTTGATCTGCCTATTGCACTTATAATCTCTTCTTCAATGATTTGTTTATCATGCTCATATTCTATTTCATTCATAGCAACAAGCACAATTGACCAGACCAAACTTACTCTTATTAAAAATGAAGATCAACTATTTATTACTTATGGAGCACTTTCGGCCTTATAGTCATCATCAGCATAAACAAGAACAAAAAATTGAAATAGAATTACCATTCAGAGCAGTCTATTGATGTTTTCACATATTTTATGCTCATATTCATTCTGATTTCCTCACTTTTGCCCTCATCCCTTTCTCTAATAGATTTGAGAAGTTCATGGAAATACTCTCTCCATCTGTCAACTACTCTAGATTCATCCCACAATATTTTACGATTTTTATCTTTCACACCAGATATACCCATACTTTGTTTCCTTCTCAAATTTCTCACATACTTCTAAAACATTCTTTTATTCTCTTTGAAATCATTCTGCAGGTTTGCATCTCTTTCTCTTGCCACCCTCTCTTTACTCTCTCTCACTATTTTTATACATTTTTTCTTACATTTCTTATACTCATCTGCCTTCATATTTCCATTTATCATTCCCAAATATGCTTTCTTAATTCTCAGCCACTACATCTGCCACCTCATCATTCCAACATGCATTGCCTTCTTCCTACATATTCACCAACTACTTCTCTTGCAATACTCATTATACACAACCTAAAGTGTCCACATATCCTCCACATTACATATATTCTCATAACATTCAATTCAGCTTTTTGCACACCTTCTCATATTATTTCTTGCTTTGTAAGCAGATCTTCACTTTGATTCATATTCATACATTTCTTGTCCTCTTTACATTTCATTATTCACTCAGTAGATTCATCCTAAAGATCACCAGATAGTGATCTGGGCTTTTTCCTGCATCTCTTATCACTTTTGTGTCCACAATTTCCTCTTAGTCTTTCATCACAAATAATCAAATCAATTGTACTCATCTGATCTCTCTCATAATTCTCCCAAATGTGATGGATGGCCTTGTGCCTAAAGAAAGTGTTTAAGACAAATAACTTGGCACAAACTTCCAAGTTGCTCCCTATTGTCCTTCATTCTAGGATTCTTTCTGCATCAGTTTTGCTATTTAAATCTTCTGCCACATTACTTGCTCAATGCCATAGCTTTCATTTATTGCATCATTCGGGTCACACCAGCATTTATCTTTTTCATTCTCTGATAATGGTATAAGTTCCTATGGATGGTTTGTACCATCCATAGGAACTTATACTATTATCAGAAATATCCTCTGCAATCCTAATTTCATCCTTACACATGTTATTTTGTAATTCATACACTTGCATTCACACATTATGTTTAACATACACTTTTTTTGTTCTTTCAATCATTAGCACATCACATCACATCTCACTCATTCATTATTTTTTACCACAGACCATATTCCTACAGTATCAGTTCTTAAGCACTCAAATGCACACACCTTTCAATATGATTCACTCAAACAGAGCATATCCAGCCTATATTTACACATTTCATTCACAAGTTCTTTTTCATTCCCTTTCATTTATCTATTCATATTTACACACCCAATCTCCATTCATACCTCCATTTCTGTTTTTGTTTCCTTTATCCAGTCTAAAGATCTAGTTTAAGCTTTGAAAATCATAAGTAAAAACTTCATTGTGTTGGGGATCAGCCAAATGATGTATAATCTGTTTGAGGGATTGTCCCTTGTAGGTCACAGACAACCCCAGCACCACTTCATCCAGTTCTTAACTTCTGGCCATTATGGCAAAGTTGAACTATCAACAGCCTAGAAAGTTAACTGGAGCACACAATCCCCTTATCATGTAAAAGCATGGATCCAAAAACTAATATATATAATTTTTTTTAAGTTTATTATTCACACAGTTAATATTAATATTCAGTATTTTAAATAACATAAAAAGAAAAATTTTGAATAACAATTTTATATACTTGCAGGAAGAAATTGCAAAACTTATGCAATTTGAGTCTTCTTTAAAATCAGTAAATGAATATGTTACTTTGCCAGAATATTGTTCTAGAATGAAGGAAGGACAACAAGATATCTATTATTTAGCTGCTCCCAGGTATTAATAATTAATTTTATAGAATATATAATAATTTATTGGTGCACTTGATGTCTTAACTAAGTATGATGCTAGTGAATTAAGTTATGATATGTATTTTTATCATCGTCTATTAAGATGATTGAAAGTATAGATTACTATCACTATATTAGATTTTTATTGATGATTTATTTCAATTTTTTCAATGTTTAACATTTTTTATAATGATGAGTAGATTATTAATGCTTTGGTTGATTATATACCACAATAATAATTAATCAAATTACATCTGGATATTCTAAATTTAAAAAAGTTCAAAATTTGAACTTTTTTAAAGTTAAAATATCCCAGATGTAGTTTTAGAGTTTCTTTTAAATTCTTAGCATATAAAACTATTAGGCTGTATTAAAAATACAAAATCAAGAATAATTTAATAATAAAACTTTGTACAAAAACATATTCATCTCATTGAGTTCTCTTCAGTTTTATTCATTTATAAAGCTATAATCAGAATATACTTATAGATTTCTAAAACAAAAAAAATGAATTAACTATAATTAAGAACATACTATAAACACAGGAAATTGTTAAATATTTAAAAAGAAAATAGCTATTGCTTTCATTATTTTTCATTAATCTAAATATTTTAATTTGCATTAACTAAATACATTTGACACTAAAATATGAGATTAATTTATTCCAAAAGAAATTTCATAGCTTGAAATTTTTGTATTTCAAATCAGTAAAAAATAAAATTGGCTTAATTCATTCCAAAATCTCACTATTATATTTATTAATTATTTGCATATAAAAATGTGTAATATTTTGATATAGTAATTTTTAAGCATTATGAGTTTTATAAATACAAAATATAAAAGAATAAATAGTAAAATAAAACTGAAGCAGAAAAATTTTTTAATTAGACTGGAAGAATTAAGACAATAAAATTTTTTCCATCTCCACCATTACTATTTGGAAAGAGAATCCCCCATTAAGTCATCAGAAGGATTTTCACGATCAAATATGTGAACTCTATGCCTTTGTATAGCTTTTTTGGCAAGATAAAATTATTTGTTTTTGTACTTCTAGATGTTTCTAAAGTGATCCAAGACTGCATCCTTGAATTTGCAGCTTGATAGCAGAGTCTTCTATTATTGCTTAGAATATTTATGACATTTCCAGCACTTAATTTCCAAATACAGACATCATATAGTTAATACTTCTCATGAATACACAGTAATTTTTCATCTTCCTGCTTAAGTTAACTGATACTTGGTGTTTGTCTATACAATAGCTTGTGTCGATAACTTGTCAGAGAATTCTGTGTTAAGAAAATTTTCTCAGAGGACGATGATAATACAAATGTTGTTATAAATGTTAATGCATATTAATTTCAAAACACTTTTATTTCAGTCGCCAATTAGCTGAAAATTCTCCTTATTTTGAAGCAATTAAAAAAAAAGATATTGAAGTATTATTCTGTTACGAACCATATGACGAACTTGTTTTAATGCAGTTACGACAATTTGATCGCAAAAGTGTAATTTCCGTAGAAAAAGAAATGAGAAGAGATAAAGAAGATGCTACAATGGACAATCTTGGTAAAAATTTTTATTAATGCATAATTAATTTTAAGAAAATATTATTTAATAGTATAAATAGTTGATATATAAAAATAAGAATTCATAAAAATTTCATTTAATTTTTTAAATTATTACAATTGATAGTAAGAATTTTTGATTTGTTTATATATTTCATACAATTACATTAAATTTTTAAATATCTAATATATTTTCAAAATGTAAAATATTTATATATATTTATTAATAAATTGAGCAATTACAGATGTACCTCAAGTTTTGAACATAATAATATAAAAAATAAATTTATCTAAGGTGATATCATCTTAATAATTAATTAATTAAATTTAGGCTAATCTAACAGATAGTGGCACTTATTCTTAATTTAAAATAATTATTAGTTACAGTTTAATTTTAAAATAATCCACTAGGGATCATTTGGCTAATAGCAATATTTAAACCAACATTGTTTTATTAAGGTCTAAAATACTTCAAAATAATATACTCATTCTCATAGAATTTTCTATTACATTTGAAAATAATATAATGATTATGCCTAATATCACTTAATAAAATTATAATGATTATGCCTAATATCACTTAATAAAATTATATAATGAATAGATGATATATTAATTCCATATCTCAGATATGTAAAAAATATTGCTTATTTGCAAATCTATGGCTGTGATTTACAGCCATAGGTTGGCAAATAATTACAACCACAAAAATACTGATTTACGTAATCACCATATCATCATTTGACCATTCAAATGCCATTCAACAGTTCATGGTCATTATTGATTTATTACAGTTTAAATATTGAATGAATCTGCCTTTCTCAGAAACACAAGCAGGTACATGATGCATGGAGTGCACTAAGAAAAATATGAAAATATCCATGTGTATATAATCATTATTGTGCTTAACAATTTATTTTGTAAATTTCTTGAAAATTTAACAAATGACTCACACAAACAGTACAAGCCAGCTTCAAGACATCATTTCATATATAAATATAAACTATAATACAATTATTTATTTGCTTTTACAAAATAGAATGATTATTATTATCTGCAACAGGGGTAATTCCTCACACTCCACACAAAAGCCTCAAAACACTAGATTTATACACCAATACATACATAACACTACAAAAGGCATCACTACTCAATAGATGCAACACAGTAAGAAAGTTTCTCAGCACAGACACAGACAATTAGTTAAAACACAACTAAAACATCTCAAGTAGCTATGTCTTGATTTTTGTCCAACATAGCACTTTGCTCCGGAATTGTTCCATCCTCACACAATAAACAACAACATAATAATAATAACTTAATACGATTATATATTTATAAACGATGCATACTGTATATTAAAATATTTTTATTTGCTATAAAATTGGATTTTAGATTATAATTTTCATTATAAGATTAAATTATTGTTGTTGTTATTATTATATACTAGCCAGTGCATTCAGCATTTCCCAGGAATTTTTATCACATCATTTGTATTAGTTTCTGGTTTATGAACTTTTCTGATGTTACAAATGATATTCTGCTTGTAAGCAAAACTGGAAAAATCAAAACCTTTGAATGTGATGATGACATTATAGTGATGTTATACATCAGAACTTTTGTGATATCATCTATTATTATATTGTATGTTGAAGCTATTGGGATGTCATGCACTATGTTCTGAGGCATCCACTTATTGTTACATCATATATCAGAACATTTGCAATGGCATTCATTACTAGACCACAATGACATTACACACACTGACTCTGATGTCAGCCACCATTATTTCATATGTTGGAGCTTTTGTGATGCCATTACCATGTCACAATGATGTTACACATTCTGATGTTTTGTGATGTCATCCCTATATCATACTTTGCAACATCAACAATAATCAGAACATCAGATTGAAGGATTTAAACATAATTTTAAAATAAATGAAATAAAATTTTAAAATATTACAATTTTATATAAAGTTTTTCTTTCACCTGTTTATTATCTTGATTGACTAGAATTTGATTGCCACCCTCTTTGAGATCATGAGAAAGAATGGTGTCAAAAACATCTTGATATATAATGCGAAATGTTTGCAAAAAAATTTCTTCCATATCATCATCTTCATATGAGAGTAATTCTTCAAGACCTTTGGCTAAAATCTTTAAATAAAAATAAAAATTTTATTATATTAAATCAAAAATTACAAAATTATTAAAGATTCATATGAGGAACATGATCAAATATGGAGGCCAAAAAAAGAAAAGATAGAATGATAAAAGTAATGAAGAAAATCATTCTTTTTCGTTGCAAGAAAATTTCATTTTTCTTTTCTAAATTTCAATTTGTAGTATATACATATATAAACACTTTTTCTAGAGGCCATGTAAATTTTATTACCAGGGGCCTCCAGCTAGTTCTGGGTATAATGGTGGGCTGATATTTAGCCACATGTAAAATATTTCTAGATGATATAATCAAAATATTTAAAATAAAATTAAAATTTTTTATACTTGCATACTATCCAGAGTCTAAAAGAGAATTTAGAAACAAACAACAACAACCAAAATAATTTCTATAATGATATTAATATATATATATAAGGAGATCCACAGCTTATAACAGGATATATTCAAAAAATTCAGTTGTAATTTGAATCCATCATAACTTGAAATATGATTTCTCAAACACAATGGTATAAATGGAAGTTAGGTTCCTCATCCACCAGAATTCAGAATATTCAACATATTTTTTTAAAATTAATATAGTGTAATATTAAATAAAAGTTGTTTATTCTTCAAAATGAGAAAAATGTTCATTTCATGCATGCCAACACTTTATATAGATAAAATAAAAAAATACTATGTAAAAGAAAAATGAAATGTATAAGTTATAATTGTTTTTCTTTTCTTTATTGTTTTATGCTACTTCTCAATCAAAGATTACTAAGCAGCAAGGTATTCAATGTCTAGCACAGGCTGCCCATATCTGTAGTGAAGTCAGTTATGAGGTGAAGGATTGGATTCAAAAATAAATTCCAATAAAATTTGGATTACAATGAAATTGGCAAAATTGTTATATAAAAAATTTCATCTATGTTCCTAAAAATTTCATAGTAATATATTAATTATTTTGGCCCTGCGATGTCTTCAAGTCAATAAACCAAACTGTGACTTGAAGACATCACAAGGCCAAAATAATTAATATATCACTATGAAATTTTAGAGAACAGAAAAACTATATGACTTCTAACTTAATATTTCAAAATTAAAATAATCGCCAACTAATCATAAAATTATATTTAAAACAGGCATATAAAATCTAAAATAACTCAAATATCAATAATTTGTACAGAACTCATTCATTCAAATATTCCAAAATTAGTTAATTTTACCCCTAGTGATCTATTTTTGAATTAAACTGCCAAACTAATGATTATTTATTAATCGTTAATTTGGCAGTTTAATTCAAAAATAAGTCACTAGTAGTAAAATTTGGCTAATTTAAAAATATTTAGATGAAATAATCCTCTAGTTAAGTTGAATTATGAAAAGTCATTCATTTTATTGTAATTTTAAATAATTTTATTATTCTAGACATTGCCTGTGATGCAGGCTGATTTCTGATGATGTTTTATGTAAATAAAGCCAAAAAAAATCTTCAGATTCTAATTCCTACAATGGTTTGACAAAATACCAATGACATGACTTGATATAAAGGCAATTCCTGAGTTACACAGGTGGATTGTTCTGTAAAATATTAAATCAAAATATATGTATTTTAGAACATATGTTATATAATACTAGTACTTCACAATGATGTAACACTAAAAATAGTTATATTAAAGAATAAGCACATAAATTGCATGGTAAAGCAGTCATTTAACATCTTAGATAATCTAGATTCAATTCTGAGTCTCAAACCTCCAATTTTTCTGGAGAAATCTGGATTTGGACCCAGCTTGATACTTAAAAATAATTCTAAATAAATACAGATCTACATAAGTGAGGGATGGCCTGCATAAGTAAGTGTGTCAATCATGTGAATGGCTGTCCTTGGTATCAATAATACTTCAAAAATCCTGCCCTCACCCAATGATCTGATATGATTTATCTCCCTTAGAAAATTACATAGCCAAAATAAGAGAGTCATAAATTTTCTCTAATGGGTGCATAGCATATAATCCTTTCCTCATTTAAATCACATACCCTTTGGTTAAGTCATAAAAATTATGGTTTAAAAAAAGTGTATGAATTACAAATGAAAATATGGTATATCTACTGGTTTATTTATCATCTATCAAAAATAATTCAAAGTTAAAAAGACAAATATAATAGAACATTATACTGTTTACAAAATCTAAATTTTCCTTGCTGATAAATTTAAAAGAAAAAGTTATAGCAAAACATTAGAATTTTTTTCGCTTTACAAAAAATTGTTTTGACTACAAAATGATTCATTTGAATTAATTAAGGTGTAGAAAGGATTAATGTTCTAATATTCAGAAATTTATGTTATCTAGCAATCTCCTAATCCTGAAAGTATAACAAGCCAGTGTTTGCAATAGTTTATTATGCTAAAATTGGATTGCCGTGTCAATCAAATTGTACATTTTCAACTTCCAATTCTAAAATTTATTTTATTATTGTCTATACCTTTATCATCAAAATTAAAAGAAAATTATATCAATCAAGAGAAAAATTTTGGACACTGCAATAATCATAGATTATATGAAAACTTTTAAGATATTAATTATACTTGTAATGATGACAACAGAGACTAGAAGGGCTATAATGGAATTCAGCTTCTTAATAAATATTTTTTGAGAAGCTGATCTTCATTTTAGTTTCCTAATCTCTGTCACACACCTTAATTTCCATACAATCTATATTATTCAAGTTTACATCCATAGTAATTATATTTATATAAAAAATAATAGCAATTATAATAAAATTTTTAATTAAAAAAATTCATCATATTTATATAATCTTTACAAATGAAATTAACTTACAGGATTCCATTCATGTAGATCATGAAAAGTTCCTTTTCTTCCCATTAATTTTCGATATACTACCATTGGAAAGTGAACATCTAAAATGATATTATTGTAAATAGCTAATCCTAAAATAATTCCAATCAAAGTGAACTGTGCATTGCTTTCAAATGATGTTGGATTAAACCAGTAAGTTTGTGTTTCAGAATTCAAGGTAAACATAGCTGAAAAATTATAATAATAAATATATATATTATTAAATGTTTTTTAATAATTTTTTTTAATAAAAACAATAAATAATTAGCATATTCTGAAAGTAATGCAATATCTTTTTAATATATTATTACTTACTGTTTTCTAAAAATAATTTTGATCTTTTGTGAAGATGAATTTAACTAATAGTAAATAATATTTTAATAAAAAATTATAATCAATGTATTCATTTGCTGTTTATCTTTCTTCATAATACAGTATACAATTAACCATAAAAATTTTTTAAGTAAATTTATAATTAAATATAGTGAACATGGCACAACAGCTTTGGAATAGAGAAGTCAAGTGCCATTGATGAAAATATCAATGCAAAAATATGTGATTAGATTAACAGAGAAATTTCTAGAAAGATTTATCAATAATATATTTTATTATTTACTATATTACTAAATATTTATTACTGAAATGCTCTCTAAGAAGCAAAAAAATTAATATTTTATAGAATAATAATTAGTCTATAACAAAAATTCTAATTCAGCAAAATTAACAAAAATATAAACAAACAACTGTTCTAAAACATGGTGACAACAGAAAATGATGTTTCCAATGAGGGAAGAAAATGCAACTGAATTAACAGACAACTCCTCTATTGTTTCTTTTATTCATACAGAATATTAAAACATATTTATAATCATTCATTGAGATCTCTCTGCAATTCATTTATTATTATTATATAGCTGATATGAAAATCATATTTCCCAATCACCTTTCCATATTATCTGCTTTTTTTTTAATTTTTTGATATTTTATTCTTATTTGAAAATATATTTACTCACTCTCCATCTTGATTTTCTACATTTATTTTTTCATTTGATTTTTTTAATTGCACTGTCACTTTCTTGTTGTTTTAATTTAACCAAAGATTTGTCCCAATCAAAATTTCAATGTATTTTGAGTTGTTTTATTATAAATAATAAATACTGCATATCTTCAAAAATGTTTCATCAATTGAAATATTAATATTTTTAATCAAATACTGTATATTATTTTCAAATGTAATACATGTTATTATGTAAAATAAAAACTGCAATATAACTTATTATGTAGATATTATACTAAAATTACTATTTACATATATTAATACAATAAAATTTCTTGAATAGATTTTATTATAAAATTATAGAACCAAGCCAAAATTATAAAATAAATGATACAAAATCAAAACATGAAGTTTTATTCCATCTGACAGTGAGACATAAGCCAGCCAACAAGCTGCAACTGCTGGCACTTCAAATCAGTGTCCCAAATAAAGGAAAAAATATCAATAATCACTAAAGTAGACTCCCAATTAACCAAGATAGTTGGGAAATTAATTCTCCAGATAAACCACAAACTATTCATAAAATAAGAATTAGGAATTATGAACAATTTAATATTAAAAAATAAATAGATTGTATACAAATAAATATTCAAATGTTCTATTATTATTATTATTGAAAAAGGCAAAATTATTATAAGAAATTTGTTTATTTATAGAAATAAATTATTGCAATATTTATAATCTGATTCTAATTTTGATTTCCAATTATTTAAGATAAAATAACTATAATTAGATATTGCTTTTGGGTTGTGAATTATATTTGCTAACTGCAGAATTTCTCATATTTTCTTATATAAAGAGTAAATTTGTATAATACGATCAGAAATAGTTTTATTTGCATTCTTGAAAATATTATGTAACAGCATTACTATGGTGCAATTATGTACCATAGCAATGCTATTACACAATATTTATTAATATCTGGAGAGCATGCTTAATGGCTTTTGATTAAACTTGGAATATAGGCTTATAATTTAACTCAATTAAAAGATGTAAAAGATTATTAATCTCTTCTCTACAATTACCTCTATAGATCATATTGTTTAACCAATCTGAAGAACAAATCTTAAGAACTAAGATATGTGTAAGTGGAAGAAACTTCACTTTTATATTATAATAGTCTTTTACTAGCTCTCAGTTAAAGTAAAGAACAAATAGATATTGCAGAGTACTTTCAGTTTTATTAAACCATCATCAGTGCCATATTACATCTGATAACAAAACAAGATGGACAAGTTATAAAATTCTAGAACATTTAAACAGTTAGATTCTAAAATATAAATTGAAATAAAATTAAAAATAGTTCTACATCTTGTGTTCTAGAACATTTTAAATTTTAGAATTGCAAAATATTTGACAGTTTAGAACTAAAACTAAAAGAAAATAATAGAATAAAAGAATCGCAACACCATATATAGAACACTATGTAATTACAAATCCAAGGTTTCCCCATACGATGCAGCAGGTGTTTAAATTTAATTCCATTATTAGATAATGTTGATAATACATACAGTCTGTTTCAAAAAACCTAACCCATGTAATGTTGCAGTAAGTTATACAAACTGAATAACACTTTAAACGGTTT